>SJYC01062595.1:0-11113 GCA_006408675.1 Madoqua kirkii
GGAATTTTACACTATTTATATTTCTGCAATTGTTCAACTTTAAAGATGTTACACTGAGAGTTCTGGGACACTTTGCATAAAAGTTTACAAAGTTATGATGTTTTATCATAAGCAATGTTTATTTATTTTCCATATATTCTGATAAGTATGTACTTTCATTCTGAGAACTTCTGATAAGAAGTTCTCAAAGTTTAGCTTGATCCCCACTAGAATTAAGATTAAAAAGTACTTTATTATTAAATTTACAAGCAGAAGAATGGTTTAATCTTCAAAATTATAGGCATATTATATGATGGACAGATAATTTTGTCTGATTCATTTCTATTTCTTAAATTTATTGAATTTGTTTCTGATAATAAATGCTCATTTAAAAATATTTCATAAGCCTTGTAAAATAAGATTTTTTTTCCAAGGCAATGCCAAAGAAAGCTCCAGGTAAGAGAAACCCAAGTAAGACAGTAGGTGCTGAGAGAAGGCATCAGAGGGCAGACGACTGAAACCACAACCACAGACAACTAACTGCTACTGATGGCAAAAACTTGGATCCTATGCACTGGTGCCAGATTAACTCCTGGAGACAGAGTTTTGGGTGGAGTAGAAAAGAGTAGCTTTATTGCTTGGCCTTCCAAAGGGGGACACAGCAGGCTAATACCCTCAAAACTTTGTTTCCCAGTCCTGGGGAGAATTTGGTAAGGAGCTTTATAGCAATGGTGCAGGCGTGGGGTTGCTGATAAGCATCAGGGTGTGTGTGCAGGGCCTACATTCCTTTAACCTGGCCTCAGATGGTCTCCTGATGTTCTTCAGCTTATCAAGCTGTGACCTTTTTCCTGGAATGAAAACTGCTTCATCAAGTAGTTAGCATCTTCCATTTGTTGGGAGTTTTAGAGTACACCAAGGCTGTATATTGTCACCCTGCTTATTTAACTTATATGCAGAGTACATTGACTGTAGCCCTCCAGGCTCCTCTGTCCATGGGATTTCCCAGGCAATAATACTGGAGTGGGTAGCCATTCCCATCTCCAGGGAATCTTCCTGGCCCAGGGATCAAACCCTGGTCTCCTACATTGCAGGCAGATTCTTCACTGTTTGAGTCACCAGGGAAGCCCTGTATAAGAGCTGTCTCTTATACACATCTCTGTGGAAAATTCTGAGAAAGATGGGAATACCAGACCACCTGACCTGCCATTTGAGAAATCTGTATGCAGGTCAGGAAGCAATAGTTAGAACTGGACATGGAGCAACAGACTGGTTCCAAATAGGAAAAGGAGTACATCAAGGCTGTATATTGTCACCCTGCTTATTTAACTTATATGCAGAGTACAACATGAGAAACGTAGGACTGGAAGAAACACAAGCTGGAATCAAGATTGCCAGGAGAAATATCAATAACCTCAGATATGCAGATGACACCACCCTTATGACAGAAAGTGAAGAGGAACTAAAAAGCCTCTTGATGAAAGTGAAAGAGGAGAGTGAAAAAGTTGGCTTAAAGCTCAACATTCAGAAAACAAAGATCATGGCATCTGGTCCCACCACTTCATGGGAAATAGATGGGGAAATGGTGGAAACAGTGTCAGACTTTGGGCTCCAAAATCACTGCAGATGTGTGACTGCAGCCATGAAATTAAAAGACACTTACTCCTTGGAAGGAAAGTTATGACCAACCTAGATAGCATATTCAAAAGCAGAGACATTACTTTGCCGACTAAGGTCCATCTAGTCAAAACTATGGTTTTTCCTGTGGTCATGTATGGATGTGAGAGTTGGACTGTGAAGAAAGCTGAGCAATGAATAATTGATGTTTTTGTACCGTAGTGTTGGAAAAGACTCTTGAGAGTCTTTTGGACTGCAAGGAGATCCAATCAGTCCATTCTGAAGGAGATCAACCCTGGGATTTCTTTGGAAGGAATGATGCTAAAGCTGAAACTCCAGTACTTTGGCCACCTCATGTGAAGAGTTGACTCATTGGAAAAGAGTCTGATGCTGGGAGAGATTGGGGGCAGGAGGAGAAGGAGACGACTGAGGATGAGATGGCTGGATGGCATCACTGACACAATGGACGTGAATCTGAGTGAACTCTAGGAGTTGGTGATGAACAGGGAGACCTGGAGTGCTGAGATTCATGGGGTCACAAAGAGACAGACATGACTGAGTAACTGAACTGAACTGAAGAATAGAGTTATATTTTAATTAAATTGATCTAAACATTAATTCTTTAAATCTTTTATATTCCGGCTTATTTTTCTTCTACTTAATTTTTCATACACTAAAATAAGTGAACAAAATTTCTTTCTCTTGATATGGTTTTCACATTATGGTTTCTATAAATTTTGCTGTATAAAATTTCACAGTGTGTTTTTTAACATATTTAAGACTGCAAAATCTTTATTGAACATTGGATTTTTATCATTGTGGTTTTCTCTCTCACTGAGGTTTTATTCTCGTGCTTAAACTCTCACTCATTCTTTCACTAAATTCTATTTTCTTGTTGTTCTATTAATTTCCTAGTGACACTTTAATGGAAAATGTCTTATACTCTGTGCCTGCAATAATATTTTTGCTAGTTTTAGAATATTAGACTGTTTTATCTTAGTACTGTATTGCTCTATTATCTGGTGGCATTTCTTAATGATTCTTACATAAATTTCTTTCTGGTAGTTTCAGTACTTGATGACTTGCAAAATGTCCTATCACTCTCAATGTAATATTTTTAAGCTTTAACAATTACAGATTGGAGAAGGAAATGGCAACCCACTCCAGTGTTCTTGCCTGGAGAATCCCAGGGACGGGGATGGCTGGTGGGCTGCCATCTATGGGGTCTCACAGAGTCAGAAGCAACTAAAGCAACTTAGCAGTAGCTGTAGTAGCAGCAGAAGCAGCAGCAGCAGCAGCAACAATCACAGAATAATTGTAACAGGGAAATGTGGAGACTGATACCTATTTAGATTTCAGAAACAGATACATCAACATGGAATTTTAAATAAACTCTAGACTGGCCACAGAGAAATTGAATGAAAAATAATATATGTGGCTTTATTTTCCTTATAACCTTGCTATTAACGTATAATGTGAAAGATTTTTTCCGTTCTAAAAAATTACGTATTTTAATTTCCTTTCCATGAGAGAAGGACTTGAAATTTTCTCCCTGATTTCCTGACTATAATATACTGTTGATCCTCAAGCAATGTGGGGGTTAGTGGCACAGTTTAACATCTATATATAACTTTTGATTGTCCCCAAAGTTAACTACTAATAGCCTACTGGTGACTAGAGCCTTTATACATGTTTTGTATGATATATGTACTATATACTGTATTGTTACAATAAAGTAGGCTAGATAAAGAAAGATGTTATTAAGAAAGTCATAAGGAAGAGAAAATATATTCACAGTACTTTACCTTATTGATATCATAAGACATATTGTCTATTCACAAGATGAATTGTCTGTCAGTGCCTACATCAATACTGTCTTATAAGATACAAAATACTGTAGATTTTATACATATTACCAACACTAGACATCAAAAATAAAAAGATAATGTGAATAAGATTCATATTTCTTTACAGGTATAATAATTCATGCACTAATAATAAAGAAGAACCATGATTGCTATGGTTGCAGTAAGATTGCTTCATGGTACCCTGCTGCTGTTACTGCTGCTAAGTCGCTTCAGTCATGTCTGACTCTGTGTGACCCCATAGACGGCAGCCCACCAGGCTCCTCTGTCCATGGATTTTCCAGGCAAGAGTACTGGAGTGGGGTGCCATTGCCTTCTCTGTCATGGTACCCTAGGTATACACTAAAGGATGATTGTTATAATTTTTAATATCATATGGTATTACAGTGATATTCTGATTATAGAATTATAAACATTGTTACATTAAAAAAAAAAACCTGTGATGATAGGCTGATACATGCTTTCTCCAATTATGAGTGAAACAGACATATTGTATAGTAATATGACTCTGAAAACAATATAGAACACTAGGAAAACTAACACCATTAATTTTATATTGCACTCACTTTATGTCTGTGTTAGGATAGGCTATCCAGGCTTCCCTGATAATTCAGTTGGTAAAGAATCTGCCTGCAATGCAAGAGACCTGGATTCAACTCCTGGGTTGGGAAGATCCACTGGAGAAGGGATAGGCTCACCCATTCCAGTATTCTTAGGCTTCCCTTATGCCTCAGCTGGTAAAGAATCTGCTTGCAATGTGGGAGACCTGGGTTCGATCCCAAGATTGGGAAGATCCCCTGAAGAAGGGAAAGGCTACCTACTCTGGTATTCTGGACTGTACAATTCCATGGACTGTATAGTCCAAGGGGTCAGAAAGAGTCAGACATGATTGAGCAAATTTCACTTCACTTAGGATAGGCTATCCAGTTCAATATAAGCCTTGCAAATAATGTTCTACATGATGAAACCTTAGGTGATGGCAATGATAATGATACAAACTTCTCATTCAGTTCATGTTGAACAGTTATTTTATATATATATATATATATATATTTACATAAAGACACACATACAGAACAAGCAAGCTCATTAAAAGTAGGGCATGATGATTATTGACTAGTTATTAGGTGGAAATTACTTTAGCGTGTGAGATGAGTGCAATTGTGTGGTAGTTTGAGCATTCTTTAGTATGGCCTTTCTTAGGGACTGGAATTAAAAGTGACCTTTTCCAGTCCTGTGGCCCCTGCTGAGTTTTCCAAATTTGCTGGCATATAGAGTGCAGCACTTTCACAGCATCAACTTTCAGGATTTGAAATAGCTCAACTGGAATTCCATCACCTCCACTAGGTTTGTTCATAGTGATGCTTCCTAAGGCCCACTTGACTTCACATTCCAGGATGTCAAGTTCTATGTGAATGATCACACCATCATGATTATGTGGGTCATGAAGATCTTTTTTGTACAGCTCTGGGTATTCTTGACATTAATGACTTTTGCTTCTGTTAGCTCCATACAATTTCTGTCATTTATTGAACCCATCTTTGCATGAAAAGTTTCCTTGGTGTCTTTAATTTTCTTGAAGAGATCTCTGGCCTTTCCCATTCTATTGTTTTCCCCTATTTCTTTGCACTGAAGTGCAAAGGAAGTCTCTTACCTCTCCTTGCTATTCTTTGGGACTCTGCATTTAAATGGTTATATCTTTCATTTTCTCCTTTGCTTTTCACTTTTCTTTTCACAATTATTTGTAAGGCCTCCTGGGACAGCCATTTTGCTCTTTTGCATTTCTTTTTCTTGGGGATGGTCTTGATCCCTGTCTCCTGTACAACGTCATGAACCTCTGTCCATAGTTCATCAGGCACTCTACCAGATCTAGTCTCGTAAATCTATTTCTGACTTCCACTGTATAATCATTAGGGATTTGCTTTGCTGCTGCTAAGTCACTTCAGTCATGCCCGACTCTGTGTGACCCCATAGATAGCAGCCCACGAGGCTCCCCCTTCCCTGGGATTCTCCAGGCAAGAACACTGGAATGGGTTGCCATTTCCTTCTCCAACGCATGAAAGTGAAAAGTGAAAGTGAAGTCACTCAGTTGTGTCCGACTGTTAGTGACCCCATGGACTGCAGCCTACCAGGCTCTTCCACCCATGGCAGTTTCCAGGCAAGAGTACTGGAGTGGGGTGCCATTTCCTTCTCCAAGGGATTTGATTTAGGTCATACCTAAATGGTCTAGTAGTTATCCCTACTTTATTCAATATAAGTCTGAATTTGGGAATAAGGAGTTCATGATCTGAGCCACAGTCAGCTCCCGATCTTGTTTTTGCTGACTGTAGAGAGCATCTCCATCTTGGCTGCAATGAATACAATCCATCTGATTTTGGTGCTGACCATCTGGTGATGTCTATTTGTAGAATCTGTTACTATAGGTGTTTCTTGACTTCCTACTTTTGCATTCCAGTCCCCTAGAATGAGAAGGACATCTTTCTTTGTGTGTTAACTCTAGAAGGTCTTGTAGGTCTTCATAGAACCATTCAACTTCAGCTTCTTCAGCATTACTGGTCGAGGCATACATAGTCTTGGATTACCATGATATTGAATGATTTGCCTTGGAAACAAACAGAGATCATTCTGTCATTTTTGAGATTGCATCCAAGTACTGCATTTCAAATGTTTTTGTTGACCATGATGGCTACTCCATTTCTTCTAAGGGATTCTTGACCATAGTAGTAGATATAATGGTCATCTGAATTAAAATCACCCATTCCAGTCCATTTTAGTTTATTGATTCCTAAAATGTTCATGTTCACTCTTGCCATCTCCTGTTTGATCACTTCCAATTTGTCTTGATTCATGGACCTAACATTCTAAGTTCCTATGCAATATTGCTGTTTATAGCATTGGACCTTTCTTCTATCACCAGTCACATCCACACATGGGTGTTGTTTTTGCTTTGGCTATGTCTCTGCATTCTTTTTGGAGTTATTTCTCCACTGGTTTCCAATAGCATATTGAATATTCAATATGATTCAATATGGATGTTCAAGCTGGTTTCAGAAAAGGCAGAAGAACCAGAGATCAAATTGCCAGCATCTGCTGGATCATCGAAAAAGCAAGTGGGTTCCAAAAAATATATATCTATTTCTGCTTTATTGACTATGCTAAAGCCTTTGACTGTGTGGATCACAATAAACTGTGGAAAATTCTGAAAGAGATGGGAATACTAGACCACCAGACCTGCCTCTTGAGAAATCTGTATGCAAGTCAGGAAGCAGCAGTTAGAACTGGACTTGGAACAACAGACTGGTTCCAAATAGGAAAAAGAGTATGTTAAGGCTGTATATTTGCACTGTGCTTATTTAAATTATATGTAGAGTATATAATGCAAAATACTGAGCTGGATAAAGCACAAGCTTGAAATAAGACTGCTGGGAGAAAGATCAGTAGCCTCAGATATGCAGATGACACCACCATTGTGGTAGAAAGTGAAGAGAAACTAAATAGCCTCTTGATGAAAGTGAAAGTGGAGAGTGAAAAAAGTTGGCTTAAAGCTTAATATTCAGAAACTAAGATCACGGCATCTGTTCCCATCACTTCATGGGAAATAGATGGGGAAACAGTGGAAACAGTGTCAGATTTTATTTTGTTGGGCTCCAAAATCACTGCAGATGATGACTGCAGCCATGAAATAAAAATACACTTATTCCTTGGAAGAAAAGTTATAACCAACCTAGACAGTCTATTAAAAAGCAGAGACATACTTTGACAAAAAAGGTCTGTCTCATGAAGATTATGGTTTTTCCTGTGGTCATGTATGGATGTGAGAGTTGGACTATAAAGAAAGCTGAGCAGCAAAGAATTGATGCTTTGAACTGTGGTGTTGGAGAAGGCTTATAAACTGTGGAAAATTCTGAAAGAGATGGGAATACTAGACCACCAGACCTGCCTCTTGAGAAATCTGTATGCAAGTCAGGAAGCAGCAGTTAGAACTGGACTTGGAACAACAGACTGGTTCCAAATAGGAAAAAGAGTATGTTAAGGCTGTATATTTGCACTGTGCTTATTTAAATTATATGTAGAGTATATAATGCAAAATACTGAGCTGGATAAAGCACAAGCTTGAAATAAGACTGCTGGGAGAAAGATCAGTAGCCTCAGATATGCAGATGACACCACCATTGTGGTAGAAAGTGAAGAGAAACTAAATAGCCTCTTGATGAAAGTGAAAGTGGAGAGTGAAAAAAGTTGGCTTAAAGCTTAATATTCAGAAACTAAGATCACGGCATCTGTTCCCATCACTTCATGGGAAATAGATGGGGAAACAGTGGAAACAGTGTCAGATTTTATTTTGTTGGGCTCCAAAATCACTGCAGATGATGACTGCAGCCATGAAATAAAAATACACTTATTCCTTGGAAGAAAAGTTATAACCAACCTAGACAGTCTATTAAAAAGCAGAGACATACTTTGACAAAAAAGGTCTGTCTCATGAAGATTATGGTTTTTCCTGTGGTCATGTATGGATGTGAGAGTTGGACTATAAAGAAAGCTGAGCAGCAAAGAATTGATGCTTTGAACTGTGGTGTTGGAGAAGGCTCTTGAGAGTCCTTTGGACTGCAAGGAGATCCAACCAGTCCATTTTAAAGGAAATCATTCCTGAATGTTCACTGAAAGGACTGATGTTGAAGTGAAACCTCAATACTTTGGCCATCGATGTGAAGATCTGTCTCTTTTGAAAAGACCCTAATACTGGGAAAGATCGAAGGCAGATGGAGAAGAGGATGAGAGAGGATGAGATGGTTGGATGACATCACTGACTCAATAGACATGAATTTGAATAAACTCCAGGAGTTGGTGACGGACAGGGAGGCCTGGTGTGCTGCAGCCCATAGTGTCACAGAGAATCAGACACAACTGAATAACTGAACTGAACTCAGGTGGAAATGTTGAGTAGACTAAGGATAAGGAGGAAAAGAAGGGGTTGGTCTTGCTGTCTCTGATGTAGCAGAAGTAGAGGAGGTGGAAGGGGAGGCAACTGTGAGTCAGGCACAGTTGGTATAACTTTATGGAAATACAGTCATGTCTCTCTGACTTTTATGGTCTTTCATTTCTCCAAAAATGTTCTGTATGGTACCAATTCTTCTAACATTTGTTTAGTTTTAGTGCCTGTATCGTAGAAGAGTTAATACCATAAAAGAAATCAAAAGAATCTTTAATAATTATAACCCTTGTATCAAACTGTGTAATGTTATTTTGTTTCCGGGCATTTCTTCTAAATCCTCTTCCTGACCTTTAGGAACTAGTTCAGAAGCATTCATCTCCACCAAGTAGTACTTTGTTAATTCCTCTGATGTGATGTCTGCTAATTCTTGAATTTCTCCAAGATCTATATCTTAAAAGCCTTCACTTTCCCACATCCCACTTTTTCTGTCATATCTGCAGTTTCTTTCATAATTTCCCGTTCTCTTATAAATCCTGTGAAGACATGTACATCTGGACACAATTTCTTCCACAAAAATTTATCTGTGATGCCTTTCACAGTTTTTTTTTCTATAATAATAATAATATCTTCAATAGTGTAGTCCTTCTGGAATTTAATGATATTTCTCTATTGAGGTTTTCTTCTATACCATTGACAACTATTCTCATAGATTACCACACACAAGGAGCCTTGAAGGTTCTTATGATTCCTTGATCTAGATGCTCAACTACAGACATAATGTTGGGGGGGGGGCAGAAAAAAACACTTTGAAACATTCAGTGTGGAACTCCTGGGGTTTTGGGTGACCAAGGGACATTGTCCAACATCACATGAACTTTAAAAGTCAGTCGCTTACTGGCAAGGAACTTCCTCATGTCAAGAACAAAGCATTGATGAAATCAGTCCAGCAAAAGAAATCTCATTGTCCAAGCTTTCTTGTATAACCAGAAGACTGACAAAACTGAATCTTTCTCTTCAAGGTTCAGAAGTTAGCACCTTTATAGACAAGGGCATTCCTGATCATAAGTCCAACTGTATTTGTGCAAACCAGAAAAGTTACCCTATCCTTTCCTGATTTAAATCCTGGTACTTCTCTTGCTTACTAATAAATGTCCAATGCAGCATTTTCCGCCCCCAGAGTAGGGCATTTTGTCTACACTAAAAACCTGTTCAGGCAGGTGTCTTTTCTCCTCAGTGATTTCCTTAATGGCATCTGGAACTCATCTGCTGCCTCTTGGTGGGCAGAACCTGCATGCTTCTCCTGTTATCTTGACATTTTTTAAGCCAAATCTCTTTCTAAAATTATCAAACCATAATTTGCTTGCAGAAAATTCTCCAGCCTTAGATCCTCCACTTTCCTTTTGCTCTATGACATCATATAATGATTTTGCTTTCTTTTGAATCATGTCGGAATCTATAGGTATGACTTTCTTATAGCAATGCTGCAGTCACATGAAAGCTGCATTTTCAATACAAGATAAGAAGATAATTCAAAAAAAGTGCAAGGTTTATACACCTGCTGGCATAGCTGTAGTAATGGCTTCACAAATTTCCTTTTCCTTCTTTTTTTTTTTTTTTTTTTAACAGTTGTCCTTATGGTAGAGTCATTACCTTAAAATGTTGGGAAACTGCAGCTGCAGACTTTAATCTCCAGTACATATCAAGCAATTCAACCTCTTGTAATGCCACAACTTTTCTCTTGCTTCTTGGGAGCACTTCCAGCATCACCAGTGGCACTTTGTATAGGTTCCATGGTGCTATTAAAGGTTTATGGCACTAAACTAAACACAGTGAAAAATATGTAAGAACTACAAGAGATCATTTTTTCCTTGCAATATGCAATTTATTGGAGAGACAAACTGGTGACAAGGAGATGATTAGTGTCACATGGTGTTTGAAGCTGATACTAGCAACACTTGAATTCACTGAAATAGTAACAGGACGTACCTATGAAATTATTATGGTATGTATTACAGGGTTTTTTTTTTACAGTTATGATTTAATACTGCATCTTTATGTTTGCTAATACTTCTGTTGACTTCAAATAACACCATGTCTGGTCTGCTAAGTGTTTGTGTAAGTTTTGATAAATTTTAGCATTTTATAATAGATTTGTATAGATTTTGTGGTAGTAATTGTAAAAGAGGCTAGTAGCTACATATATTTTATGCATTCATAATACATTTGTCTCTTAATTTTTTCAATATCTCTAGGCTATGTGGTTTCTATATGGGTTTTTTCCAAAATGTTGCAAATCTCCAAAAAAGTTTTCAACACATTTTTTTTTTTAATTGCCTATAAAGGGATGTAGTTCAAACCTTTCTTGTTCAAGGGTCAACTCTTACTGCAAGCTGTTGGTCTGAAATTTGAGAGACCAAATGTGGGAGAGTTCTCAGTCAAAGATAGATCCTTTGAGATTAGAAACTCTGGAAAGAAAGCAGTTGGAATGTATTTTAACGTAATTTAGCTCTCATTCTCTTCTTTATTGAAATAAAGAAACATTAATGTGCCTACATTTTTATACTAGCAGATAGAAATTTATATATAAATGAAGAGCCATCATAACTGCCAAATATAAATTAATTGCCCTGAAAACTTTAAATGCTCAAACTAACATTTAGAAGTTTTTTTTTTTTTAAATAAACATGAACTCTAAACTCAACATCTTTTTTTTTTTTTT
>SJYC01062597.1:0-12787 GCA_006408675.1 Madoqua kirkii
TGCCCAGAAAACACTATTACTCAAAAACTGATTTCTAAATTATAGGCTATATTATGTAGGTAAGCATCAAGAAGAATAAGAAAAGATAAATGTTAGGTATTTTTATCCTACCAGGCTACTCTGTCCACGGAATTCTAGAGGTAAGAATACTGGATTGGGTAGCCATTCTCTTCTCCAAGGGAACTTCAAGATGCAGGGATCAAACCTGGGTCTCCCACATTGGAGGAAGATTCCCTACCATCTGAGTCACTAGGGAGGTCCAATATATGTCAGAATAATAATGGAAAATGTGACTATAATCAGCAATATTATGCATTAATATCTAATATTATGAGATATAATAATCAGAATCTCCTAATACTATTGAAAAATAAAGATTTTAGTAAATATTTTCCTAAAGTTTTTGTTTTGCTTTTTTTTTTTTTTTTGGAATAACTGTATATCCACATGGAAAAGAATTGAACTTTGATCTTAACACCATATACCAAAATTAATTCAAGGTAGATCACAGACCTAAATGTAAGAGCAAAACACATATATTGTATAAAACAAAGCAGAGGAAAAAAACTTTTGTGACTTTGGGACAACACACAAAAAGCATGAATCACAAATTTAAAAAGTGATAAATAGACTTCAGAAAATTAAAATCTTTTGCTTGTTGAAATAACTATGAAGATGAAAAGGCAATATACAGCTTGGGGAAAAAACTGTAAAGCATATATCTGACAAAGGACTTCTGTCCACATCTAATTAAGAACTTTACAACTCAATAATGAAATAATTCAATTTTAAGGAACAGAAACAAGATCTGTATAAGTAGTTAACAAATAATGGCCAATTTGATTGATCAATAGGGAAATACAAATCAAAATCATAGTAAGATGTTTCTATACACAGATTAGAATTTCTTAAAAAGACTGAAATGCCAAGTGTTTATAAAGATACGGTACAAGTGGGACTCGCATACATTGCTAGTGGAAGTGCAAACTAGTGCTCTCCTGGAAAACAGTTTGTCAGCGTTTTAAAAAAATGTAAATGCACACCTACTATACAACCCAGGAATTCTACTCCTATGGGTTTTCTTAGGAGAAATAAAAATATATGTCTACACTAAGATTTGTACACAAATGTTCACAGCAGCATTCTTCAAAATAACAATAGAAAGAACTCAAATATCTATCAGCTGGTCCATGTATAAACAAAACATGGCATATGTATTAGACCAAAGTTTTAATGTAGCAAATTTATTGTGTCTCTCATGTAGCTATAGCCACTCTGGTAGCTCAGTGGTAAAGAATCCATCAGCCAATGCAGGAGACACAGAGTTCAATCCCTGGGTCAGGAAGATCCCCCAGAGAAGGAGATAGCAACCTACTTCAGAATTCTTGCCTGGGAAATACAGCCAGCTAACAACAATTATCTTGCATCATTATAAAACTGAAGCAAGTGTAGGTGAGTTGCCCCTTACCTAATGAGCTGATTTGGTAGGAATTATAAAAATACAAATAAACAGAAACTTCAAATAACTAGAGTTGGGAGATCAAAAGGGAGATGTTTCACACCTTGCAGCTATAGGAAAGCCTAACAGGAAGAAGACTCTTCTTTCCTAGGGAGAATTCAGGCAAGGAAACGCCATGGACTCTTTGTTTACTTCAGCCCTCTCAACTTCCTTTTGTCTCTGTAAAAGCATTTCTTTTCCTTGCAATGAGGGAACCTGCATGTGGTTTACATGGCTGCGGAATCCAAATTGCAATTCATTACTGATCCCGAATAAACATCTTTGCTGGAGAAATATGTCACACTCAATTTGTCAACATTTGTCACCAATAGGTCAACATATTGGTGGCCCTTGCAAGGACCAGAGAAGAGACCTGATGACTCCAGGACTGATGAACATACAGGTGCAGTACCCACTATGGAGTCTTTTTGTCGCTTACTGCTTTTCCTGCTGACCCTGGAGTTTAAAGGCAAATGTTTCTCTTGGATCCAAACTCGCACTCTTTTCTCATGTGAATCTCTCCAGGCTTTATTCAGAATCTGCTCAAAGTTTTCACCTTTCTGATTAAGACTTTGTTTTGTATGTGAGTACCTGTTTGACACTTGGGTCTAATTTCAATATCAGACTGTTGCACTGAAACTGGCCTATTCCCTTCAGAACAGGGGCTGCTGCTTCTGAAACTGGCTAACCCTCGAACCATTCCTTTGAAAACAGGGTTTCTCTGCAACAGTGCCAGGATTTTCAGCCTTTGGCCTTTTCTTTTGAAAAGACTATTCTCTGGAAACTGTCTGAAAAGGCCTTTAGCCTGGATCCTTTAAGCTGTTCCCTTTGAATTGGCTGGGATTGTCTTCCAAGCTGTCTGAATTGAACCATTTGTGCTGCAAGCTGCTTAAGCTGTTTGAAAAAGGTTCTTTAGAGGAAAAACCTCAAGGAAATGAGAATCCAACCCACTTATCTAAGTATTTTGAGCCCCTACCTCCCCCATTCTTACAGGGACTCAGGCCAATTTGATGTTTAAAACCCATGGTCCTTCCTCATGTGATGTGAAAGCTGCTCAGTCATGTCTGACTCTCTGCGACCCCTTGGACTGTAGCCTGCCAGGCTCCTCTGTCCATGAAGATCTCCAAGCAAGAATACTAGAGTGGGTAGCTTATCCTTTCTCCAGTGCATCTTCCTGACCCAGGAACCAAACCGTGGTCTCTTGCATTGCAGGCGGATTCTCTATCAGCTGAGCTACCAGGGTTCCTCACAGCATGTCTAAATAAATGGACCAACCTGACCTAAGGCACTTTAAAATATGATTGACCGTTATGGGTAACTCCTGAAATCACAAATTTTAATTTCCTTAAAACCCAATTGGGCTACAATAGCTTAAAATTTTCCAGAATTGACTGGAATGTTGATTTCAATTGGCATTTTGAGGTTTCCCAACATTATCAAGAGACTAAAATTGTTTTTCTGCACAATAAGATCTTAAAATTTACCCAGGAAAACAAATGATTAAAGAGAGGTAAAGCAGCTCTCAAAGCCCCAAGGGCCTTCTTCCTTGGCTTGTCTCAGGCTCGACCTCTGGTGCTATCTTCCTGCTTCCTTGCTATGCCTCCACTATACTCTCAGTCTCCCTATACACATTCTCTGCACAAATTTCCCATTATCTCTGAAACACTTCCCATTCTCTTTTCTTCTGAACCTGTCAGAACATACTTCTTTCAAATAAGCCTTTTGAGGATACAGAGGCTAAATCTTTAATGTCTTATATTCCTTGAACTAAAGCTGAGCTGTGAGGCATAGTCAAAGACTTTCCCAAAGTAAACAAACATCCTCACACTTTTGCTGAGGAATTTAATATAGCCATTCAAACTTATAAACCTGGTTTATCTAACATATATCAGCTAGTTTATCTGCTCATCAGTGAAGGCCAGGCCCAGCATTGGGTGAAAATTGCTGATTGAGAAAGTTTTGAAACATGCTCAGGATTACAGTCAGAACAATCTGCTATCTTATTATGTGATCAGGTTCAGAAAATTGCTAAGCAACTGCACCAAGTAATTCCTAGGGCTTTTCCAAAGCCTGTGGATCTGAACAAAATTCAGGCTTGCACACAGATTCTGATCAATCTGTTCATAAAAATCACAACTAACTTCAGACTGTTTTTTAAAGAAAATTCAGATCTTCCTTCAAATGTTGATTAACTTCACTAGCTTTTAACTCTATATTAATTATGGATTGAAATGAGATCTCTTCCTTCTAGTAAAAAGTATCACAATTGTCAACACAAATTGGTGCTTGCCAAGGAAATTCCCCATCAGCCTCTGTGAAATCTGAACTCTGAGCTGCTGCAGCTGTGGATCTATTGCAGCCCAAAAGGGTGGAGAGTGAGGAATTCTGTTCTTCAGGGAAACTGGTGGAACAGGCTTTATAGAATTAGATATTTTCAGTTAAACTGATTTCATGATCCTAATCCTTGCATTTTATCATATCTAGAAAAGACCTTCCAGGTGACATCAACTCCTCATGACTAGCAGAAAATATTTAGCAAAATATGTGCTTGATTGCATTGAACTCTCCCTTTACCAAAATATTATATATTGACCTCCCCCAATGCCTCTTAGTTTCTCAGAGCCAAGATGCTGTCTCCCAGGCTGTAGTCCTCATTTTGTCCCAAATAAAACTTAATTTGCAATTCTTACATTGTGCATCTTTTTTAGTTGATAGGATGAAATGGGAAACTTATGCTCACTTCAGATTTAGTTAATCTGACAAAATGGCTTCCTTTTACTCTATATGAATCACTTCAAAGGAAGACCTCAAAAATTATTGTAATTGTCAACTCCAACAAATGAAATTTTCTAAACAAAACCAAAATCCTCAGTTTTTGTTATTATTGCACAGAACCAGGACATTAGAAAATAGACTGTTAGAAATATAAGCATTAAAGATACCTTAAACCCTCTAACCAGCTTTCCAACATACACCAATTCTCTGTGGTGGGTCTCTCTGGAACTAAAGGGACTCTTTTCAATCCTCTCTCTTTATTGCCTTGGAGAAACATTTTTCCAATGAGAGGATAAATACCTTTCAGTCCTATTTGATACCACACTCTCAGATCTCAAGCTTACCACCATAAAACAGCCCTGCTTTGGAGTAATAAAACAACTCAAATAGCGAGGATCTCTAATAAACCTCAAGAAGTTCTGAATATATTCCCTTCTGTTTAGCTCTTTAAGAGATACATATCCTTTTCTCCTTAGTTCCTCTTGCTGTTTTCTAGTCTCTAAGTCATGTCCAACTCTTTGAACCCCATGGAATACAGCCTGCCAGGCTCCCCTGTCCATAAGATTTCCCAGGCAATAGACTGGAGTGGGTTGCCATTTCCTTCTCCAGTAGATCTTACCAACAGGGATCAAACTCATATCTCCTGCCTTGGCAGGTGGATTCTTTACCACTGAGCCACCTATTCATTTATTTGGCTGTAAGTAAGTAAGCCTCTATCTATTTATTAGGCTGAAACTTCTTAGACAAGTTTATCAGAATTTCTTTCTCCCAAAAGGGGAAAATAATTCCAAACATTAACAGTGTCATCAAAGAACCAACCAAGTAAATTAAATGAGTCTTTGACATCTTTTATTTGCTATCTCTGTTGGTACCAGACCTGATTCTGGAAATATTGAACATTTGTCCCTAATGAATCAGCTACCATTTTCTTCAATGGCAAAACCTCCAACTGATGTTTACAAAATTCATAGTGTATCCATCAAAATTTAAAACAGAATCCTCAAAACTTCTTCCTAGAATTAATCAATATCCTACAGGTAAACCTTCAAGGCATGAAGACAATAATGGAACAATACAGGCTCAAGACCTCATTATCCCTGTACTAGCCACTGTAACACTCCATTTTACCAGTGAGAAAAACAAAGTTCCAAAGGTGGAGTAGTAAACAACACTATTATCCTTCAATACCTTATTATTCCTCTCATAGGGTACTTTCATCCATTTCCAGCAGAATAAAGTTCTTCACTGTAACTAATTTTCACAGTGCATTCTTTAGTATTCTAGCTGATTAAGATAGCCAATACATTTTTGCTTTTGGCTGAGAAGAAAAAATAAATCACCTGGACAGTAATGCCTCGGAGTTGTATTAAGAGTCCTTATTTTCTACAAATCCTGAAGGCTGATATGAATAATATAAAGTTCTCCAAGGGTTTTACTTTGCTGTGATATGTGATTTGCTTCTTTGCCCTCGTTCTCAAGCCTTTTTCTCAGGAAGGCAACTTCCACTTAATTAAGCTTTTAGACTTAAAGGGACTTAAGATTACAAAGAAAAACTATTATAGTTTGCCTAAACCCTGGTTCAATATTTTGGCCATCCAGTACCAGAACAAGGGCTATACTAGATCTAGATACACTTCATGGAACTTAGGACACCTAAAATCCCAAACTAAGGGCAACTTCAAGGTTTTCTTAGGCCAGTTGCTTATTGTTGAAGTTGGATTCCACATTTCTTATGTTTTAAAACCAAGTTTCTTTAAAACCAAGTTTAAAACCAAGTTTTAAAACTTTCTTTAAAACCAAATTTATGTTTTTCTCAACAGTTACAACCTCACCCAATTTTGTGGGAAAAACTGGATGACATAGCCTTCAAGGCTCTAAAGGAGAGCTTGATGAATCCACCTGCCTTTCGGCATCCCAATTATCAGATTCCCCTTTACTCTTTTGTATGGGACAAGAAAGGGAATAACTTTGGGGTACTCACCCCAAAACTCAGGGACCACCATCTGCCCATTGGGTATTATAGCCTTCAACTGGACCTGTGGCACATGGACACCTCTCTAGCCTGAAAATCATTGCAGCCACTGCCCTTTTGGTTAAGGCCACTGAGAAAATTGTTGTGGAATGTCATTTAATTATCTTTGTATGTCATGTATTAGAAGTCCTCCAAAATTCTCATCACACTCAACATTTCTCAGCTAGCTGCCTCATATCCCAAAATGTGCCTTTGTTATCTGTCCTTCCCATAACATTTTTACATGATAATAACTTTAATCTGGCTACTCTTCTCCCTTCTGTCACTAAAATGTCCTTCATGACTGGTTAACGTTGATAGACAACCTCCTGGCTCCCTGTAATGTAATGATCTGAAAGAAACGCCATTGGATAATGTTGACTGCTCATGGTTCAATGATGGTTCTTATTTAAAAGGTGACAATGACAAATACCATGCTGATTAAGTTATTATAACTCCTTTTGATATTGTTAAGGCAGCAACATTACCTATGGTTACTTTGGCCCAGTAGGTTGAATTACATACTCTTACACGGGCTTGTACTTTAGTCAAGGCAAAACGGCCAGTGTTTATACTGATAGAGATATGCTTTCAGAGTACCTAATGATTTTGGAATGTAGTGAAAGCAATGTTCTTTCCTTATTTCTAGTGGAAATAAAATTAAAAACAGTACCTATGTTCCAAAATTATTGAACACAGTAATTTTACTTGCCATTTTAGCTATTATTAAGATTCTGGGGCATGTTAAACTTGACTTTCTGGAAATTAAGGGAAATCGCCTTGCTGATATTTCTGCAAGGAATGCTATCCTTAAAGGGGCCATCAACAGCCAAACCTCTGTCATTATCCACAGGAATATTTCCTCAAATGATACTTTAGAAAACTGGCTATAGAAACCCCAAAATTGGATTCAGTAAAAGAAAAGAAAACAAAACAAAAAACAAAGATTGGAAAATTGACAATTGTTTGTTTGGGAAAAAGAGGAAGGTATGGTTTGGATCAAATAACTCAGTCCTATCAGAAACTCTAAAAAACTCACTTCTCATCACAGTACATACACCAAACCAATGGTCTATTGACAAAATGATGAATAAATATTGTTAGGAAAATATTAACAAAGCTGCAAAACGTACCTACCTCAATTGTCCTAGTTGTCCAAAGTATACGCCATGGAAGACTTTGTACTGCTTCAAGATATTTTAAAGTGTCTATTGGACCATTCAAATTCTAGTACATGGATTTCATAAACTTCCTCCATCTCATAGATATAAATATATTTACATCACAGTCTGCATGTTTTTCCACTGGACTGAAGCCTTCCCCTACAGACAGGCTACTGCATTTTCTGTATTTAAAGTCCTTTGTCCTAAATTGCTTCAATTGTGTCTGACTCTTTGCGACCCTATGGACTGTAACCCACTAGGCTTCTCTGTCCATTAGATCTTCCAGGGAAGAATACTGGAGTGCATTGTCATGCCCTTCTCTAGGGTATCTTCCCAACTCAGGGCCTGAACCTGCATCTCTTACCTCTTGGGCACCGGCAAGTGTTTTAGGGAAGTGAAAGTGCAAGTTGCTCGTCATGGCCAGCTCTTTGCCACCCCATGTACTATACGCCCATGGAATTCTTCAGGCCCGAATGCTGGAGTGGGTGACTTCCCCTTCTCCAGGGGACATTCCCAAACCAGGGATAGAACCCGGGTCTGCCACATTGCAGGTGGGTTCTTTACCATCTGAGCCACAAGGGAAGCTTTCTTTTAGGGAAAGACTACCCCTATCTGGAGAAATTCCTCACAAACTTCATAGTAATCTGGGAACCCATTTTGAAGGCCAGATGCTTTGATAAGCCTATAATGTTTGGCTGGTTTTTCACCACTTTTACTATGCTTACAACCCTCAATCCTCATGTTTACCTGAACATACTAATACCATTTATTGCTACCAACTAACAAAATTTATAAAGGTTGTCTAAATACCTTGGCCAAAGCATTGCCATTGTTTCTTTTAAATGTCAGATCCACCCTTTTTGGGATTCATAACCTCTCACCCTTCAAAATAGTTTTAGGCTGCCCTATGTATTTGGTTCCTGCTTTTATTTCATCTTTAACTGATAAAAGGAGACATAGTCTAGTATTACAAAGGACTTCTTGTTTCTATTTAAAATAACCATATTTTGGTAAAGCAGACATTTCACAGTGTGCCCTTGGGAGAAAAAGACTTGTAACTTAGAGATTTTGTCTACTGGAAAAGATACTGCCAGAAGCATTCTCCTCAACCTCATCAGAAAGACCATACCAAGTACTGCTAACCAGCCCTTGTGCCACCATACTTTAAGGATAGACTCTTGGATTCATGTGACAAACCTGATGAAGTGTGTGAACCCTGACTGGATGTGCACATCATCTGGTGACCTGAAAATAAAGATTTCCCAGAATTGTGAGGCAGTTGTTATCTAAAAACACAACTTTCCAAAGATATCTTTGATGCTGACATAAAGATTCAGATAATGTACAATGTCCAGGATCTTGAAAAACGTATGGACTACACACCAAGGAAACCAGAACTGAAAGAGACACATGTACCCTAATGTTCATTGCAGCATTGTATATAATTGCCAGGACATGGAAACAACCTAGATGTCCATCAGCAGATGAATGAATAAGAAAGCTGTGATACATATACACAATGGAGTATTACTCAGCCCTTAAAAAGAATAAATTTGACTCAGTTCTAATGAGATGGATGAAACTGGAACCGACTATACAGAGTGAAGTAAGCCAGAAAGAAAAACACCAATACAGTATATTGACACATATATATGGAATTTAGAAAGATAGTAATGATGACCCTGTATGTGAGACAACAAAAGAGACACAGACGTATAGAATGGACTTTTGGCCTCTGAGGGAGAGGGAGAGGGTGGGATGATTTGGGAGAATGGCACTGAAACATGTATACTATCATATAAGAAATGAAGCGCCAGTCTATGTACAATACAGGATACAGGATGCTTGGGGCTGGTGTACAGGATGATCAGGGAGATGGTGTGGGGTGGGAATTGGGAGGGGGATTCGGCATTGGGAGATCGTGTACACCTGTAGCTGATTCATGTCAAATTATGGCAAAACCAATACAGTATTGTAAAGTAGAATAAAGTATTTAAAAAAATAAAAATTCAAAAAAAAAAAAGAAGAAGAAAAGAAAACGCATGGACTTTAAATTAAAAAAAAAAAATCTCCCTCCAGACCCTCTTTGTTACTCACATGTGACCTAAGGTTTCTAGTCTGAGACACTATATCCAGAAATGGTCCTTCCTGACACTGAAGGGCATAAAAGCCACTGAAACTAGAAAATCTGACTGTTGATAAGTTGATCTTTGAGAAAAATATCTTAATCAAAGGATACAAATGTAAAAAATAATAATAATAATAAATAGAATTCTCAGTTAAATACAGTTGAGAGATCAGAGAGAGAGTCTTATATCCTGCAATAATAGTAGAGCCCAATAGGAGAATAAAGACACTTTTTTCATGGAAAGAATCAGCCAATGAAAATCCTTGGACGTTTTTCTTTTTACTACAGCCCTCCCAAATTCCTATTCCTTTCCATGAAAGTGTTCTCCTTCCCTTCCCATGTGAGAACTTGCACATTGCTGACCACAGTAACAGATGCTATATTGCAATTTTCTGCTGATCCAGAATAAACCCATTCATCTTCATTGGAGAAACATCTGTCAGTCAGTCAGTTTCAGGCTAATAGGATCATGTGGTTATGAGTTAAGATTAGACTGAGTTAAGGGCAAAGGTAATAATAACACTTCTATCACCAAGCCAGCCACCTAATCTTCTGAGAGCTCTATTTGTTCACCTGAAAGGTAGAGCTCCCTCAGGGTCATTGGGAGGAATAAATTGGATATGTGCAAATGATTATTTTCCTTACAATTTTGTTATTATTTTCTATGATATATACTGAATAATTCATCACTAATATTTTAATTTATTTAAAGACTTTTAGCAACCTATGTCAGGTGATACAGTATTTTAAAGATGCATGAAATGGACAGGCTTCTACTTCCCAAGTATTCTTAAACTAGTCATGCTGAAATAATGACAACCACAACAAAAACAAAATGATAAAAATGATCCCTACTGAAGTAAAAGTAAAGAGGTTCTGTTGGTTGAGAACAGGAATTCCAATTTACCCAAAACCTCATTTCCAAAAATAGCTACTCCTAATAACACATAATAATCACACACAATTTAAAGAGAAGGGGCAGAATTTATATTGGCCTTAAAGTCTCTTTCAGAAACAACACTTTCTTTTTCTATTTTCCTAGGCATTCAAATTATTTTGACTTGGGCTATACAGAGTCTTCATAATTTAATGAAATACTGGGTGCAAAGACATAATCAATAAAGATGGTAGAGTCTGTGAACATTTAGATAATATATATGGAATGTGATAAAGCCACTTCCTGCCATTTTTAATTGGGTATCTGCAGAATACCATATTTATATGAGTTAACTATTAGTGTGTTAAAGAAGACTGAGGCGTCTTTCAAAACAGTCAGTTGTAGCGATTTCAAACTTGGGTTCTTTAAAAAGGCAACTTGAAAACTGTGTGATTTTGTATTCAAGAAAAAAATGAAGACAAGTCAAATGAATTTGAAGGCTTTTTCAGTGCTTTAAGTAAATCTACGATGAAGGGAGCAACTTCCGTACGACAGTGAATGGCCTTTGGTTATTTATACTAGCACTTAACTTTCCATGAAAATAAAACTAAACAAGTTTTGGTCAGCTTAATTTTATAACTTGTAATATGAGCTCTACAAATAACATATAAAAGCTGAGCTGCAGGTGATTCTTACTTAGAAATAATAAATAATGGAAGGTATATCCTATTGATTTTTTAGTATATTTTTTAAATTAAGAGTTGAAGACTGGCAGCTCTGATATTGAATCTGTCCCTTGGTATGTTTACTTTGGTAAACATACTATTGACCTTTTTAAAAATTGAAAGATTTCCTATAAAAAGCTAGCTTTTCCATATTCTTAAAAAGTAAGATTCTTAGGTTAGCACTCTCACAAAGTAACAACTACTGTCTGTTTTATACCGAGCTTGACTGAATTATATTAATGGTTACCTGTTATAATGGAGAGATAAAGATACTCCTTTACACTTTATTTTTTTCTGTAATGGATATTTTTTTTTCTTGCTAGAGGTGGGCAGTGAGGCAACTCCTAATTCCCTTTTGCTTTTCAGTCTACTTCTGAGAAACTGTAGGAAAGATTTTATTTGACTCTTGCTTCAATATTAATACTAATTTTACTGTCTTGTGTATTGGTTTTTCTTCTTTATGAGTAATTTCTATGAATATTTGTGAATAGCCCTTAATTCATCTCACTCTCTTAGCAATAGCTTTTTAGAATTTAGTGTCAAATTTATGGATCATTTTCCATGAAATGAATTTATTTGGACCAATCTCACTCTCAGATTTATTCATGTTACTAATCCTTATCTGGCCTTTGTTTGAGACTGTCCTCTTTATAACCTTTAAGTTTTCCAGGTTATAACTTAGATCCTTTCTGGAAATGAACAGTTCAGTTCAGTTCAGTTCAGTCTCTGAGTCATGTCCCACTCTTTGCAACCCCATGAATTGCAGCATGCCAGGCCTCCCTGTCTGTCACCATCTCCCGGAATTCACTCAAACTCACATCGATTGAGTTGGTGATGCCATCCAGGCATCTCATCCTCTGAGGTCTCCTTCTCCTCCTGCCCCCAATCCCTCTAAGCATCAAGAGTATTTTCCAATGAGTCAACTCTTCACATGAGGTGGCCAAAGTACTTGGAGTTTCAGCTTTAGCATCATTCCTTCCAAAGAAATCCCAGGGCTGCTCTCCTTTAGAATGGACTAGTTGGATCTCCTTGCAGTCCAAGGGAATCTCAAGAGTCTTCTCCAACACCACAGTTCAAAAGCATCAATTCTTCGGGGCTCAGTTTTCTTCACAGTCTAACTCTCGCATCCATACCTGACCACTGGAAAAACCATAGCTTTGTCTAGATGGACCTTAGTAAGCAAAGTAATGTCTTTGCTTTTTGATATACTATCTAGGTTGGTCATAACTTTTCTTCCAAGGAGTAAGCATTTTTTATTTTTATGTCTGCAATCACCATCTGCAGTGATTTTAGAGCCCAAAAAAGTAAACTTTGACATGGTTTCCACTGTTTCCCCATCAATTTCCAGTGAAGTGATGGGACCAGATGTCATGATCTTTGTTTTCTGAATGTTGAACTTTAAGCCAACTTTTTCACTCTCCTCTTTCCCTTTCATCAAGAGGCTTTTTAGTTCCTCTTCACTTTCTGCCATAAGGGTGGTGTCATCTGCATATCTGAGGTTATTGAAATTTCTCCCAGCAATCTTGAATCTAGCTTGTGTTTCTTCCAGTCCTGCGTTTCTCATGATGTACTCTGCATACAAGTTAAATAAGCAGGGTGACAATATACAG
>SJYC01062598.1:0-12140 GCA_006408675.1 Madoqua kirkii
TCTTGGTTGCTCATTTTTATGTTGTTTTCTTGTTGAATAAACAAGCCAGCTCTTAGACTGGTTAATCTCAGTCAACTACATCCTGCAGTATTCAACTATTGATAAGATAAATAAAAGCAACTTACTATAATATTTTGTGGCTGGGTCAAATATATTACTTATTAAGACCATGTCTAATTCTGGATACAAAGCAAACTGGAAGGATTAAATATGACTCAGCGAAATGTATAAATGGTTGTATGCTCAGTCGCAAAATTGGATCAGACTCTTTTGCAACCCCATGGACTGTAGTCAGGCTCCTCTGTCCATGGGATTTCTCAGGCAAGAATACCATAGTGAGTTGCCATTTCCTTCTCCAGGGATCTTCCCAACCCAGGGATGGAACCCATGTTTTCTGCATTGGTAGGAGGATTCTTTACTGCTGAGTCACCAGGGAAACCCATTACCAGACTACCTCCTATGCAAATCTCACTAAAAGAACATTACAAATCTACTGCTTATTTATTAAATCTTTTTTTAAAAAGAACACAGTCCATGACTAAGGAATTCATAAAAGTCCAGCAACCCCATGGACTGTAGTCAGGCTCCTCTGTCCATGGGATTTCTCAGGCAAGAATACCATAGTGAGTTGCCATTTCCTTCTCCAGGGATCTTCCCAACCCAGGGATGGAACCCATGTTTTCTGCATTGGTAGGCGGATTCTCTACTGCTGAGTCACCAGGGAAACCCATTACCAGACTACCTCCTATGCAAATCTCACTAAAAGAACATTACAAATCTACTGCTTATTTATTAAATCTTTTTTTAAAAAGAACACAGTCCATGACTAAGGAATTCATAAAAGTCCTACATGAGATTGCAAATATATGTTCCTTTTCCTTTACTATAGGAGATCTTTTAGAAGTTCTCTTTAACCTTAAAGCAAAGAGACAACATTTTTATTCAAAGAGCTAAGAAAACTATACAAAGTAAAGAGATAGTACTTTCAAAAAGAGCAAAATTCACTGTCAATATTTTTTCAGTTAAATATGAATATTATCAATATAGAATCCCCAACATTTTTATTGTTACTAGCATTAAGTTCCACTTACTGTAATATGTATTATACCACTAATATCAAATGTCTTTTCATGCATATTTCTGAACCAAAGGTCAATTTAGTGAAGTCTATTGACAAGTTTGTTCAAAGTATTAGTACCTGTTGGGTTAATGGGATTTCTAAGAGGTATAGGGCTTCCCAAGAAGTTCATTAGGTAAAGGGTTACAAACCTTTGTCAGTAGTTCACAGCAACTTTGGACAAATGGAAATCAAAACATTTGAGAACTCTGTTAGGGAAGCTGATTTAGTTGCAGGATGACAACAGAATTCCTAACATATGTGGAAATAAAAGACCACAGTTTTCCCTTGAACTACGAAGTGTAAAGACGTTCCTTTATGGCTCAGCTGAGCGGTCAGGACAGGGGTTGGATGGCAAGCAGACCAGGGGAAGGGAGGCAGGGACCTGTGGGTGCCTCTGTCCTGATGCCAGAAATTACCATGAGATGCCTTTCTTCACTTCTGCAACTGTGGAAACTTACATGGAAACATGAACTAAGGATAAAGGGTCCAGATCCCAAATTCCAACACTGTCTTTGAGGAAAGAATTCAAAATACTATTCCAAAATGTGGCTATGTTTTCAAATACTCACCTTTCTAGTCACCATTCTAACATTTTTAATGACTTTGTTCTGTGACGAAAGAAGCATCGCCTGCATGTTGACTTGTCTTGGTCTTGGGTACTGGCATTAATTTTATCAGATATATTTGTTGAAGACAGTGTATTGAAGGGGATGGAATAAAAGGGGAGAGGGAAAGATAGAGGGAAACAGAGAAGAAAAACCTTTTTACAGAAAGTGATCCTATATTTTAATAATTGGCAGGGTCAAACTTCAAAGTATTGACTTTTTCCTATGGAAGTATTTGTGTGTATTTACATGTGAATTTAACTTCACTAGATAATTGCTGGGAAGGACAGAGAGACAAATGGATGAAGACGTGAAAGAAAAATTGTAAGCAAGTAGAACTGAATGTTAGTCTGAGAAGCAATAATGAATGATAACCAGTTTCTTACAGCAACAGTCAGATGAAGAAGCAATTCTAATTACTTAGAAATAAGTAATCTGAAAATACTATAATTATATAATTTGAAGATACTTTTGCAAGCACACTTTTAGGTCCATCTACCAGTAAGAAAAAGAAGTATGGAAAAATTGGAGCTAATCAGAATGAATTTGATTAAAAGCTCATCAGGAAAAAATTTTGATAAAAGATATTTTAATATGACATTGCTATTCCTGCAGTGTTCTTTTTAGAAGTAATGTTTTTATATTTCAGGTACTTATTCTACTTTGTTTTTCTTGATTCCTTGATTGTAATATCTGTGTTTAGATTTATATACATATTTTGCTGCACACGAAAATCACATTTAGTTTACATCCCTCTTGAGTCAAATTATGAGACTCATACATAACATTTTTCATATTGCATCTAAGATGCAAGATTATCCTAGGTACCTCCTACCAAAATCATTACAAATTCTACACATGTTGTATTTAGCTTATTGAAGTATTTCATATTAAATAATTTTTAAAAAGAAGTATATTGCATTCAGAAGATATTAAGAACACTGAAATTTTAAAGAAAAGAAAGTATTAGAAAACAGCAGAAAAAATAAAGAACACAATTTGAAAGATGAAGTCTATATGTACATATTTTTAAAGAATAACACATAAGAATCTAAGCATATTATCTTCCCAAGTTTGGTGTGAAACAGAAGCATCAGCTGTTTCTAACAAGGCATGAAAAAATATTTTTAAAAGAAAAATATGTAAGATAGAAAAGCATGAATATGTATACTACTACTAATTTATAGAAGTTCTTGTTCCTTATGTTTTAATTTATTTAATCTAAAAATAAACCCCTAGCTATATTCTTCTCGTAAGAAATGGGATATCCAAACAACTTGAAAGATAAAGAAGTAAGTGCTCTTTAAAGATTTACTGCTAATACTGTATCTCTGTTTGCTGTTGAAATACAGTCAGTCTATGATTACCATAGCAATAAATATGCTAAGTATTTCTCATTTGCCAATATATTTTATAAAAGTCTCTCATCCTGACAGCTTAAAAGGAACCTAAATTTCTCGTTCTCAGATTCAATAAGGAAAATAGCCAGGGCTGATGGATTTACATTATATAAGACTTGCTGAAAAGTAATGAAATTATAATTCAAGGCTAGATAATTTCTTCTTACCAGAATAAATATGTATATGTAAGTTACAAAATATTTTTATTCTTGTTGAATCATATAATTTTTATACCCATGGATAAGGGGGGGTACTAATATTTTTGGATGATTATATATTTTTCATACTGATAGATGAAAAAGATCAGCAAAAAAATGTCTTGTTATAAAAATTGATAATGCAAAAGAAAAATTCTAACTAAAGTACTAGGTATAGTCTTTGTCAACCTATATATACGGAAAAAAATTAGACCTTGAAAAATAACAGCCACAAAATGAATTTGTGCACATATTTTATCACTGTATATACTATGGTAATTAAGAAATACTGATGGGACTGCCCTGGCGGTTCAGTGGCTAAGACTCTGTGCTTCTAATGCAAGGGGCTGGCCCTTGGACAGTGAACAAAGATCTCACGTTCTATGTGAGATCACACATACACACACAGACACACACACAGCAAAGATACACACAGACAGAGACACACACACACACCTTATTTACTGGGTTAACAAATATTTAGCCAGCTACTGTGTACCAAGGCCTGTGTAGTTATGAACAAAATAAAAATGGTGACATCAATAGATTAAGATGTGTATAAGAGACAGCCTATATATATGGAAAAAAATTAGACCTTGAAAAATAACAGCCACAAAATGAATTTGTGCACATATTTTATCACTGTATATACTATGGTAATTAAGAAATACTGATGGGACTGCCCTGGCGGTTCAGTGGCTAAGACTCTGTGCTTCTAATGCAAGGGGCTGGCCCTTGGACAGTGAACGAAGATCTCACGTTCTATGTGAGATCACACATACACACACAGACACACACACAGCAAAGATACACACAGACAGAGACACACACACACACCTTATTTACTGGGTTAACAAATATTTAGCCAGCTACTGTGTACCAAGGCCTGTGTAGTTATGAACAAAATAATAGGAATTGACTTTTTATAGCTAATGGCTGCTGATAGGGAATTGGGAAAAAATAATAAAATACAAATCTCTGCTGAGGGAGAGGCAGGAATACACATGATTCTATTGTCTTTGGAGAAAGGACAGGAAATCTAGAAAAAGTCACTTCCCTCATACCAAGTTCTCAGGGTCTGCCTGAGACTGAGGGCAATCAGAACATTACCTTCCCATTCCTCAATATCACACACAACAAAACAACGGACACAGCAGCGACAGCTGAGAGATGACTGTCTCTGGGGAGCAGTTTAGAGCTCAAAGTCAAGGGTTGATTAGATATTGAGAAGAACCTTCTGACATATTAACTAGCATCCAAAATGCCCCAAATCAGAACAGATTAATATAACACACTCTATGCATGTTTGTGTGCACTCACTGTGTGCAACTCTTTGCAACCGCACGGACTGCAGCCCACAGCCTCCTCTGTTCACGGGATTTCCCAGGCAAGAACACACTCTGTAGGACTAGCCAAAGGAAGGGCTTGCTCATCTCCAGACATAAGAAAAACAAGAATGTGTGTATGTATTGTGCCACACAACTTGTCCATAATTCAACAAAAGACTGATTTATATAGAACGGCTAAAAATGCAGTCTGGAGAGAGAAAGCGTCACGAGAATGAGACTCAGCTAGGTATGACAGAGTTATTGGAACAATGGAAAGAATCATGATACTGAAGATAGGTCATTAGAAATTAACTGATCTGAAACAGTAAGATTAAAAATAAAAGTGCAAAAACAACAGAGGATCCAAGAACTGCAGGAAAGTGTCAAACAGTATCAAACATCAACGTGTCAATGGAGACCACAAAGTACATGTGTGTGCATGTGTGTGGTGGTGGGGGGAGGTGGCGCTCAGTTGTTTGACTCTTTGCAGCCCTGTGGACTGTAGTCTGCCAAGCTCCTCAGTTCATGGAATTTTCCAAGCAAGAATACTGGAGTGGGTTGCCACTTTTTACTCCAGGGAATCTTCCTGACCCAGGGGTCGAACCCATTGTCTGCTTCATCTCTTGCATTGTCAGGCGGATTCTTCACCACTAGCTTCACTTGGGGAGAAGACAATGGCCACTCCAGTACTCTGGCCTCGAAAATTCCATGTATGGAGGAGCCTGGAAGGTTGCAGTCCATGGGGTCACTGAGGGTCGGACAAGACTGAGCAACTTGACTTTCACTTTTCACTTTCATGCATTGGAGAAGGAAATGGCAGCCCACTCCAGTGTTCTTGCCTGGAGAATCCCAGGGACGGGAGGGCCTGGTGGGCTGCCGTCTATGGGGTCACACAGAGTCGGACACGACTGAAGTGACTTAGCAGCAGCAGCTTCACTTGGGAAAGCCCATCAACTAGTGTAAAACCACACCAAAGTGTCAATGGGAACCACAAGGTATGTGGTGAAAATGAAACCCCCCACCCACCAGTGGATGCTAACAGAAGAGGACTTACGGGAAGCCTGAATTTCTACCCCTGCTCTGCAGTAATGAGGAGCCTGTCTCAATCCCATGTGATAACAGGGCTGAATGGGGAAACTGGAATTTCACCACAATTTGGAAGTACCCAGGTGGTATACCCCTCTACCTTCTGAGGCAGTGATAGACAAAGCCAGATAAAGCAAGTTTAAATTGAGGTCCAGAGTCTTATGACATGCCTCAAACATTCAAATTTCAATAAAAGAAAAATCACTCATCCTTCCAAGAATCTGGAAATCTCAACTTCAATGAGAAAAGATCATTAACAGACATTGGTACTGGGATGACAAACAGAATTTTCTGACAAGGGTTTTTAGATACCACCATAAAAATATTTTAATAAGCAATTAGTTGAAACAAATGGAAAAAAAACAACCTCTCGATAATAGAAACTCTCAATAAAGAAATAAAAATATTAAAAATAGTCTAATAGAACTGTAAAGTGAAATGTATAATAAGTAAAATTAAAAATCAATGGATGGGCTTGATGACAGAATACAGGGGAAAGAGGGGGAAAATTATTGCACTTGAAGACGGAACAACAGAAATTACCCAATGAACAACAGAGAGAAAACAGACTGGAAAGAAATGAACAGGGCCTCTAAAGCTTGTGAGATGAACATGGAAGGTCTAATAGTTGTTATCACTGGAGGCCTAGATAAGAGGAGAAAGAGATTGAGGCTGAAAAATCACTAAAAGGAGTAATGGCAACAGTTATAAACTTAGAGACTCAAGAATGTGCGCAAAGACCAAACAAGATAAAGTCAAGGTAATTCATGCCAAGACACACCATGGTGAAACTTCTGAAAAGTAAAGACAGAGAAAATCTTAGCAGCAGCCACACTAAATAACCCCCTGCCTACTGGGGGAAATCCATACACACGACAGCAGATTTCTCAGAAGAAACCAGTAAACAGACAGAACGAGGCTCGACATTTTTCAAGTGCTGAGGATAAGAAAAAAGATTAGTCAGTCTAGAAGTCTATTTTAAGCAAAATTATCCTTCAGGAATGATGAAAAAATTCTCAGATAAAAAAATTTGTATGCAGTAGATCTATGCTAAAAGAAGGCTAACAAAATTCTCTGAAAAGAAAGAAAATAATTTAAAAAATTAATCTTAGAACATGAAGATAGAAGAAAGCAAAGAGAGGGGGGAAATGTGAATAAGTATCATAGAATTTTCTTCTCCTGAGTTTCCTAGATTATGTCTTACAGTTGAAGCAAAAATTATAACTGTCCAATGAGGTTCTCAAGGTTTATAAAGAAAACATTCAGAGAGTTCTGCTATAAATGGATAGTCATACAGGGAAGTTAAGGTGAGTTTCTGTACCCATTGGACTTTGAATGGTGACATCAATAGATTATGTTATATATGCATATGGTTTTGTTATTGTTTAGTTGCTACGTCAGGTCTGATTATTTTGCAACCCTATGCTCCTCTGTCCATGGGATTCCCAGGCAAGAAAACCGGAATGGATAGCCATTTCCTTTTCCAGGGATCTTGCCAACCCAAGGATCGAACCTGTGTCCCCTGCACTGGCAAGCTGATACTTTACCTCTGAGCCCCCAGGGAAGCCCTATGTTATTGATAATTTCACCCACAAAAGATTATTATGAACTGAATGTTTGTGTACCCTTCCCTTCCCAAACTCATATGTTGACACCTTAACCCCTAATGCAATGGTATTTTTAGGCTTAAATGAAGTCAGAGTGAGGCCTCATGATGGGATTGGTGGCTGCATAAAAAGAGGAAGTTCTCTCCCCCTTCTCTGAGCCCAGGCACAGAGGAAATGTCACAGGAAGACACAAGAAGGCTGTAGTCTTCAAGCCAGAAGAAAGAGCCCTCACCAGACTCCAATCACATTGGCACACTGATCTGAGACTTCAGTCTCCAGGGTGATGAGAAACTGATGTCTGCAATTCGAACTGCCCAGTCTATGGCCTTTTGTTACGGCAGCCTGAGCTGATTAAGACAAGGATGAAACTGGAAATCTTAAAACAAAAACTAAACTCACAATTGATTCAATTTTACTGAATTCAAACATTTTACTAATTCAATAATCAGTAAAAGCCAAATCATATAAAAGAAGCACCACATTAAACACAAAGTATTCCATTCAAAGAAATGGAGTGAAAAGCAGAAAAATTTAGATTAACATTAATAACCTCAGAGAGATGCAAGAGAAATTTGTATCAATAAAAATGTTAGCCTGAGATTTTCGAAACTTGGATTTGCTTATGGAGTTTAAAATGATACAATAGATGAGATGAATAACAAAAAGGTACAGGTGAGGAGTACACTTGTTAGATAAAAAATCAAGTCAAGGAACTACCCTAGGATGTCCTGAAAATGACAACTTGTAGAAAGCATAAGGTGAGATTTAAAAGAAACAGAAGGCATATCAAGAACAATAAATATCTACTTAATTGAATTTCCAAAAGAAGAAACATTGGTGGTTATATAACATGTGAAGCAATGGAGATAGAAGCTTTCTGTAACTGAGGACAGACATCACTTCCTGTTCTGAAAGAACCTTCACGTTTCAGATTTGACATCTCTGCCACAACATATCTGGTGTTGCTGAGAGTCATCAGCAACATCTGAACCTTCTTGGAGCAGTCATTCAACTCTCAGGTAGAAAAAGAAAGACCTTCATAGGTACTTAGACTGTACCACTCTGGATGATACCATCTATGGAATTTATCCAGAAAAAGCAGTAGAAGATTTACTAAAATAAGCACGTGTATGAGAGAGTTTATATCTCCAAATATAGTGGTTAGATGTTACTGCAGCAGCTGCTATTTTTTTATTATTAAAAAAATAATCTCAGATGGCTGATGATGGAGAGCAACAGAGAACAGATGGAGAGAGAAACCAGGAAGATGTAAATGATGTCATGGGGGGCAGAAATATACTTATTAACATGCGGTAATAAGAAATATACCTTTTATGTTAATATTTAAAGGTGATCACTTATATATATAGGGTTTATTATTTGCCTATTTTTAATAAACATATTCTATTTCTATCTTTTTATCTGGCTAACAGGAATTCCCTATATAGTCTATAGACACTTTTTCTTCCTGCCTTTAAAACTGCAAATATCTAGTCCCAATCTGTGGATGTGTTTTAACTCACTGAAGTTTCATCCTATAGAAATCTTTCATTTTTATTCATACAAAAAGAACGTGTTTTCACTGTGATTTTTGCTTTAGAATTTTCAGAATTTCCTCATGACAAAGTCATGAACATATTCAATTAGCTTCTTATAACATTATGGCTGTGCTGTTCATAAGTCCACAATAAATCTGGTTTATCTTCACATACTATATGACATGTTTTTCTCCACACCATCTCCTGAAGAATCCTTGCTTGTTCCACATGAATCAACTTATCAATTTTATAATGTATCAAGTTTCCATATACACATGATCTTTCTCCATTAACTTTAGTCTTCCCTCCAGTCATGAGCCATCATTGCAATACCTGACAAAGGACAAAAGCTAATTCTCAAGGAAGAAAAAACAAGAAGGATTGATTCATGCCTGTAGAAAACCCAGTGGATCAGATGGTAAAGAATCCACCTGCAATACAGGAGACCAGGGTTTAATCCCTGAATCGGGAAGATCCCCTGGAGGAGGGCATGGCAACCCACTCCAGTATTCTTGCCTATCCATGGGACAGAGGAGTCTGGTGGGCTGTAGCCCATGGGGTTGCAAAGAGTTGGACATGACTGAGAGACTAACAACTTGTTCAACTTTCAGAGAAGAAAATTCTCATTTACTAGTAAAAGAAAAACCCAAGTAAAACAATGAGATGTGTTTTTTGTTTATATAGAGAAAAGGTCTGAAAAGATGCAAAACAAACTGAAAATATTGGTCAACTCTTTCTGAAAAGAGAATAAAATGAAGGGTACTATCGAGGTTTAACTTTTGTTTAGTCTGTATTATTTGAAGTTCTTAACAAAAAGTGTTGATGTTTGACTTGCTTGATTACATATGATGTGAGATTAACTCAGAGTCTCTCTCCCTCCCTCTCTCCAATCACTCCTTCCCAGCCTTCAATTTTTCCTCCCTCAAACTTCTCTAGTATGTAAGACTAGTACCTGTTTTCTCTATATTTACAACGTCTCACCTCCTGGGTGCTTTCCATAAACTCCTGACTTATTGAAGTCACAGCACTCCAGATTTCACGAGCACAACCAATCTCTCACTGACCGGGCCTATGGGCTTATAGATCTTTTCCCCAGATGAACTGGAAAGTCCCTGAGAAAATACCACAAGCCTCCATGCTAGCACCTGATAATATGGATATGTACCAAAAAAAAAAAAAAAGTAACACATGAATATAAGAACACAAGAATACAGGTGAATCAAGAAAACAATGCCTTTAAAAATAGAAAGGATACTTTGGATATGTTGGCAGGGTAGGAAATAGAGAGCCATATAATGCCTTTGAGGACTGCCTTGGTGGCCCAGTGGTTAAGAATCCGATTGCCAATGCGGGCGACATGGGTTCAATCCCTGCTGGTCCAGGAAGATCCCGCAAACTGAGGAGCAACTAATCCCGTGTGCCACAGCTACTGAAACCCGTGCTCTGCAATGAAAGAAGCCGGCACTATGAGAAGCCTGTGCCCTGAAACTAGAGGAGGCCTGCATGCAGCCAAAAGTAATGAAATTGCTTAAAATAAATAAATAAATGTTTTTGATTAGAGGAAAATCACTAAAAACAACTGCTGGCGCCCGTGTGTAGGAATCATCGAAAGCAAGCCTCGATCCTGCAACCAGAGATGGGCTTGAATTATTGACGCGAAGATAAAGAAAATTTAGATGATGGACCCCTGTCGTGTAAGGAATTCAAAAACAGGATTTGAACTGCACTTCTCTATTTGACTCTAAGCTTCATGAAAGCAACAACTTCATGGATTTACTATTATGATCAACATATTCCAAGCCTAGTCCAGGACCTAAACACACCTGACCAGTATGTAATTATTGAACACTGGAAACGGTGGATAGACTGACTAGAAGATGGACAAAATAATAATCAGTAAATCAATACAAATCCAATCAATTTCTGCAGATAGGCAATGGTATAAAAGGATGTTATAATAACTAAAATATTTTGAGTCTGAAATGAAGAAGAGTATGACTGTCATTGAAAAGCACGTTTTGTATGGAGAGAGAAATAAAGAATAGAACATGCATTGAGGTGTTAGTGGGTCAGGCAAGGACATTCACTTCTTGGATAACTTGAGGTAGGGGGGTTGACCTGAGCATGAGAAAACCAAACCGAAGACATGGATTTTTAAGTTGCCTTTATAGAGTTCAGCTTCCCAGGTGCTCAAATAGTAAAGAATTTAGCTGCCAATGCAGGAGACACAAGACTCAGGTCTGATCCCAGGGTCCAGAAGATCCGCTGGAGTAGGAAATGGCAACCCACTCCAATATCCTTGCCTGAAAACTTCTGTGGACAGGGGAGCCTCATGGGCTACAGTCCACGGAGTCACAAAGAGTTGGGCACAACTGAGTGCCTGTGCCTCGTCGAGTTCAGAGCTAAATCTAAGGAGACTCCAGAGGGTAAATGGACCAAAGCTATATTTGCTTTTCAAAACTACATCAGAAAACCAAGGAAACAAATTATCGCAAAATACTTAAAAGTAACTAAAACAAACATTAGGATGGGATACATTCTGGAATACATTAGAAAATATGAGAATTTTAGAAATGACTTAGAATATCACTTCAAAATAATATTTATGGCTGCTGTTTGGAAAAGCAAAAGCAAATTCTTCAGGATACTATAGCAGAAACATCTAGTGAATGAAATGTTTGTACGACATATATTCAATATACAAAAATAATGTTTGCGGCAAAATGTTCAGAGATCCTACATCTTATGAAACTGAAAAATAAGCTTAGAGTCCCACAGAGGGTAGATATATAAAATCAGGTACAACTCTACTAAAATCTATAAAAAGGTATGTTAAGTAAGTGAAGTGAAGTTGCTCAGCAATGTCCAACTCTTTGCGACCCCATGGACTATAGCATACCACGCTCCTCTGTCCATGGGATTTTCCAGGCAATAGTACTGGAGTGGATTGCCATTTCCTTCTCCAGAGGATCTTCCCGACCCAAGGATCGAACCCGGGTGTCCCACATTGTAGACAGACGCTTTACTGTCTGAGCCACCAGCGAAGCCCAAAAGGTATGTTAGTTAATATCAAATTATACCCTTTTGGAGAACTTAAATTATAGTATTTCTTCAAAAATGCAGTTCTTAAATCAAGTTTACGATGAATTTCAAAGCCTCCTATTTAGAATTCAATTTTGTTGGCAGAATAGCTTGATAGGTACATTCTAACTTTTAACAATAAATGCTATCTTAAAAATTCATATAAATTTAATCACAA
>SJYC01062600.1:0-18938 GCA_006408675.1 Madoqua kirkii
AGAACAAGCTTTTTAATTATTTATTTCAATCTATCTCTTTCCTAGGACACAAAACCTGATCATTTAAACAAAAATGAATTCCTAAGTGTAAACATGACTCCCCTTTAGTAAAGACTCATTTCACTTACTCAGTCGTGTCTGACTCTTTGCCACTCCATGGACTATAGCACGCCAGGTCTCCCTGTCCATTATCAACTCCCAGAGTTTACTCAGACTCATGTCCATCTAGTTGGTGATGCCATCCAACAATCTCATCCTCTGTTGTCCCCATCTCCGCCTGCCTTTCATCTTTCCCAGCATCAGAGTCTTTTCTAATGCGTCAGTTCTTCATATCAGGTGGCCAAAATATTGGAGCTTCAGCATCGGTCATTCCAATGAACACCCAGGACTGATCTCCTTTAGGATGGACTGGTTGGATCTCCTTGAAGTCCAAGGGACTCTCAAGAATCTTCTCTAACACCACAGTTCAGGCATACCTGGTGTGATGCCTTCAGTGCTCAGCCTTCTTTATAGTCCAACTCTCACATCCATACATGACCACTGGAAAAACCATAGCCTTAACTAGATGGACTTTTGTTGGCAAAGTAATGTCTCTGCTTCTTAATATGCTGTCTAGGTTGGTCATAGCTTTTCTTCCAAGGAGCAAGTGTCTTTTAATTTCATAGCTGCAGTTACCATCTGCAGTGATCTTGGAGCCCTCCAAAATAAAATTTGTCATTGTTTCCATTATTTCTCCTTCTATTTGCCATGGAGTGATGGGACCAGATGCCATGATTGTAGTTTTTTGAATTTTGAGTTTTAAGTCAGCTTTTTCACTCTCCTCTTTCATTTTCATCAAGAGGCTCTTGAGTTCCCCTTCACTTTCTGCCATAAGGGGGTGTTATCTGCATATCTGAGGTTGTTGATATTCCTCCTGGAAATCTTGATTCCAGCTTTTGCTTCATCTAGCCTGGCATTCTGTATGCTGTACTCTTCATATAAGTTAAATAAGTGGGATGACAATATACAGTCTTGATGACTCCTTTCCTGATTTGGAACCAGTCCATGTGCAGTTCTAACTGTTGCTTCTTGACCTACATACAGATTTCTCAGGAGGCAGGTCAGGTGGTCTGGTATTCCCATATCTTGAATTTCCCACAGTTTATTTTGATCCACAAGGTCAAAGGCATTGGCATTGTCAATAAAGCAGTAATAGATGTTTTTCTGAAACTCTCTTGCTTTTTGTATGATTCAGTGGATGTTGCCAATTTGATCTCTGCTTCCTCTGCCTTTTCTAAAACCAGCTTGAACATCTGGATGTTCACTGTTCTTGTATTGCTGAAGCCTGGCTTGGAGAATTTTGAGCATTACTTTGTTAGTGTGTGAGATGAGTGCAATTGTGTGGAATTTTGAGCATTCTTTGGCATTGCCTTTCTTTAGGATTGGAATGAAAACTGACCTTTTCCAGGCTTGTGGCCACTGACGGCTTTTCCACATTTTCAGGCATATAGAGTGCAGCACTTTCATAGCATCATCTTTCAGGATCTGAAATAGCTCAACTGGAATTCCATCACCACTAGCTTTGTTCGTTGTGATGCTTCCTAAAGCACACTTGACTGCATTCCAGGATGTCTGGCTCTAGGTAAGTGATGACACTATTGTGATTAGTAAAGGCCATTACACAGTAAATTAAAATCTTTTTGCTATTTAAAATCATATGTAAATACAAGTTCTCCCATGACATTTAGGTGGTAATGAACCTAGGGTAATTTTTTTCATCTAAATTTTTAAATGCTATATTAGACTGTTTGAAAGTATAGGAAAGATATGATACAAAGGAGATCAAACCCATCAATCCTAAAAGAAATCAACCTTGAATATTCATTGGAAGGACTGATGCCTAAGCTGAAGCTCCAATACTTTGGCCACCTGATGTGAAGAGTTGACTCATTGGAAAAGACTCTGATGCTGGGAGGGATTGGGGGCAGGAGGAGAAGGGGACGACTGAGGATGAGATGGCTGGATGGCATCACCGACTCAATGGACTTGAGTTTGAGCAAACTCCAGGAGACAGTGAAGGACAGGGAAGCCTGGCATGTTGCACTTCATGGTGTCGCAAAGAGTTGTACATGCCTGAGCAACTGAGCAGTAAATGAAGCATATAATGAAGTGAATACACATGAACCCAACCAGAGGCTTAAGAGCTGAAGCATTACCAGTACTTGTATGTTTCTACCTGTGTGCAGATGTGTCCCATATTCTCTCTGTCCACTTTCTCCCCAAAGTAAACATGATATTCAATTTTATATTGATCATTCTTAAGGTTTTTAAGCACCAGTTTCTCTCTTACATCTATTACAGGTTACTAACAAGTACTGTTTGATGTTGGGTTAACCAAAATGTTCATTTAGGTTTTCACAACATCTTTCAGAAACCCAAATGAACTTTCTGGTCAACTCAATATTTGTAAAACTGTAATTATCCTGGATGTTGTATTTTGCGACTTGTTTTCTCACTCAATATGTTTCTAAGATTCATCGATGTTGCTGCACACAGTTTTAGCTTATTTTGTTCTCATTCATCTTACATGTCCTGTTGTATGTCTGTGTCACTGTTTTTCCACTGTATTTTTAGAGGTGTTGGGGTTGTTTCTATGTTATGCTACTTTATACAGTACTTCCATATCTTTGGTCTCCATGTGCAAGGGTTTTGGTATGACTTGATATCTAATGCCAAAACTATTGATTCATGAGTAATGCAACCTGAAACAAAATAATGAAAAATTTCTCACAAGTGGTGAGAAATTAGCTTCCCAACAACAGTTATCACAGTTTGTTGACATAAATCCTTGATGGCACTTGGCAATAATTATAAAGCTTGATAATGCCAAATCCTGATAATACTGTGTCTCACTGGAGTTGACCAGGCAGTAACAGTTGCCCATATTTTTTTTACCTATTGAACTTCAGCTTGAGCAAACTTTAGTTCACCTTCTCTCATCACCACAGGCACCTAAACTTTGGTTTGTCACCAAATTTGATCAGTACTGAATCACGAATGTGGTAGATCATACCTGTCCCCCCACCCTCAACAACAGCTCATTCTAAGAACTTTATTTCTTCCTCAATGATTATTTTATCTGAGACAGATGTGTACTCTCTCTGCTCATTTTTTGCAGGTGTTTTAAATAGTAACTAATATAGTAATAAAATGCTTAGAATTATAAACTCCAAAGAATTATAGGAAGAGAAACACACACACACACAAACATTAAGAAACTGCTCTGAAAAAATTTTAATCTATGTGGTGGTTTGACACTTCTTAACAATGGAGTCAAATTATTAAATCATTGACAATCAGTATTTTGTTTATATGTTGATGAACTTAATTCAAAGATGAATTTGGATGAACCAAATTGCTTTTAACTGAGAATATAGTGATGTCCTCTTTTTCTTATTAAACTTGATTAACTTCCAGTTATGGAAAAAATACACATAATATCTCTATAAAAGAAGTTCAGAACAATTTAACTGTTTAAAACTATGAGCTAAAACTATAGTCTAAGCTTATATATAACGACAACAACAATGAAGGTGGGGAGAAGGGGCTTTACAAATGGACCTGGCTGGGTTTATTTTTTCTTAATACTCCTGCAATTTAAAATTAAAATTAGTACATTTTAAATTGCTGCAAATAGGGTGATAAAATATTTCATTTCCAACCCTACTGAATGACCTCATCACTATATCTCTAGGCACAGATTTAACAGTTGAAAATTGGTCCAAAATGCTTAATATGGAACATTAAAGTAAAGCAGTTATCCACCAATTAAAAATAAATTTTAAAAATAGAATATTAAAATTACTTGGTAAAATGTATCCAACATTTCTCTAAAACTGAAACTATAAACACTTTCTACTTTTTAAAACAACTTATAACTTAAAATATTTATTTACTAGATCATCAAAATTTTGAAGAGATAAAGTTAGCTATGAGTTACCCCATTTTAAAGAGGGGCATACAATCTGTCATCCTTAAAGTTACATAGTTTGCTGAAAACTACTTCATGAGTCAGTGGAGAAGCAGAATTAAAATTCAAGGTGCTTACCTCTTAGCCTAATTGATCTATTACAGAGTAGTATAACAATATAGTCATTTTTTAAAAAGTTTACATGTATCTGTGGATACTGGTAGAAGGGAAATTAAATGATAAAAATCAGTATCTTCCTGACCAAAGAAGAGTTTCAATAAACATAAAGAAATTATGTGTATGTACTTCATGTTGTTCTACCTGTCAGTTTTATGGTATAACAGAGAAAACATTAAATGTTTCATTTTAGCATCATTTAATCTTTTCAAGGGGCTTCCCTGGTAGCTCAGAGAGTAAAGAATCTACAATGTGGGAGATGCAAATTCAATCCCTAGCTACCCACTGCAGTCTTCTTGCTTGCAGAATTCCATGGACAGAGGAGCCTGGTTGGCTACAGTCCATGGGGTCCGAAAAAACAAAATCTTCCTTGTTTTAAAATATTTTACAAGTGAAATACTTTGAGTGCTTTCAAGTATTGTATTCATTAAGTGGATAAATTAAAACCTGAGGTCTGCTTACCACTCAAATTTAATTTCCCAAGGTAGACTGAATACTCAAGTAGGACCAAATCCTTAATCAACTGCTTTACAAACACCCTGTCTGAATTTCTTATTTCTGCTTCTTTCCTAATACTGTACTTTTTTTTCCTGGGACCCTCTTCCCATCATCTGTGTTTATTTAAATTCTAGTCATCCCCAGGCAAAGTTAAAATTGGCTCCTTAACAAAATCTTGCAGCTAATTCTCTGTGTGCCCATTCCTTCCCCACAGTTTTTGAACTCTGCCCTGTCAATTGCACTCATCTGACTAAACACTCTTTGAAATTTTTAATGCTGTCATATATATATTTACATTTCCAATACTGAGAGTATCCTTACTTAGTTGATGATGACTGTCTATATTTTATTGTGTGGAAGTATATAAATACTTCAAATTAGCTTATGCCTTATGTCCATAATTTATCATTAGCATGTTTAATTTTCACATAAAAGCATACTACTTAAAGAATGAGTTTGTTCTTTTAGGTGATTAACACATCACTTCTGTAATAAATCAACCTAGCAACTGTTGCTATTAACATTGATAAACGTAAGATACTTATGCACAATGTTTTAAGAAAGTGGACAGACTATAAAAAAGATACTGCTTCTTTTACTTTTCCCACATACCTAGTTGTTGTTTTTCAGGTGCTAAGTTGTATCTGACTTTTTGTGATCCCATGGACTGTAGCCCACCAAGCTCCTCTGTTCATGTGATTCTTAGGCAAGAATACTGGAGTGGGTTGCCATTCCCTTCTCCAGGGGATCTTCCTGACCCAGGGATCACACTTGGGTCCTCTGAATTGCATGGTGATTCTTTACCACTGAGCCACCAGAATATATATATATTTAATAGTTACTAACATATAATGGAAAATAATTACACACACACACACATATATGAATCACTTTGTTGTATACCCTATGTTAACATGATACTGCAAATCAACTGTTTTTCAAAAATTTTAGGTATCTTGAACATCTTCATAATCTAGTGAGCCAAGTTGGAAACTGATTTGGAATAAGGAATAAAAATACCATCATACAGAAGTATAAAAGAAATTCCAGAAAAGAATATTAAAAGGCAAACTTTTATTTAGTTCAGTCACTCAGTCATGTCTGACTCTTTGCAACCCCATAGAATGCAGCACGCCCAGCTTCCCTGTCCATCACCAACTTCTAGAGCTTGCTCAAACTCATGTCCATCAAGTTGGTGATGCCACTCAACAATCTCATCTTCTGTTGTCCCCTTCTCCTCACGCCTTCGATCTTTCCCAGCATCAGGGTATTGTCCAATGAGCTGGCTCTATCACATCAAGTGGCCAAAGTATTGGACCTTTAGCTTCAGCATCAGTCCTTCCAATGAATATCCAGGACTGATTTCCTTTAGGATGGACTGGTTGGATCTCCTTGCTGTCAGAGGGATTCTCAAGAATCTCCTCCAACACCACAATTCAAAAGCATCAATTCTTCGGCACTCAGCTTTCTTTATAGTCCAACTCTCACATCCATATATGACTACTGGAAAAACCATAGTTTGACTAGACAGATCTTTGTTGGCTAAGTAATGTCTCTGTTTTTGAATATGCTGTCTAGGTTGGTCATAGCTTTTTAAAAGTTATTTAGCTCAAATATATTTTTTTTAAAGTCTGACATTTATCTAATAGTATACACGATATCTGGAGAAGGAAATGGCAACCCACTCCAGTATTCTTGCCTAGAGAATTCCATGGCCAGAGGAGCCTGGCGGGCTACAGTCCACGAGGTCGCAGGAGCCAGACATGACCTAGCGACTAAAGCATCATGCATAATATCAGGCTTAGCTGGTGGCTCAGGAGTAAAAGGACTGCCTGCAAATGCAGAAGAATCAGGTTTGATCCCTGGGTCAGGAAAATCCCCTGGAGAAGGAAATGGCAACCCATTCCAGTATTCTTGCCTAGAGAATCCCATGAACAGCGGAGCCTGGCAGGCTACAGTCCATGGTGTGACAAGAGTTAGACACGATTCCACGACTAAACAACATATATGACACCACACTTTCAACTTTAATTTTTACTACTTCTATAAGTTATATCAATAAAACTGTCTCTTGAAAGAAGTTTTTCAGCTTTCAAATGCTGTGAAAACATACAGAAGTCCACATGTAAAGCGTGTGGAGGGAGGTTTTTAGCTTTTGATATTTTGAAATTTACTACTTCTTACATATTAACACCGCTGCACATTCAGAGGTGTATATTTTGAAGTACTTCTGCAGTGTCCAAAACTTTTTCATATCTATATTAGATAAAAATGCTTTAGAATAGAAAACACTGCCAAGAGCATTCAGCAAGATCCAGTCACATTCAGCCCCTGAAAGTAAGGATTGTAGGATTTAATGTCATCTCTCCTGCATAGAAAAGAAAGTGAAGTCACTCAGTCATGTCTGACTCTTTGCGACCCCATGGACGATAGCCTGCCAGGCTTCTACATACATGGGATATTCCAGGCAAGAATACTGAAGTGGGTTGCCATTTCCTTCTCCAGGGGATCTTCCTGGTCCAGGGATAGAAGCTGGGTCTATCCTTGCATAGAAACCAAGTACTTTATAGCTAATGTAACTATTTCTAGGTTATCAGCTTCTTAGATATCATGTCATTATGAATTGATAGAAAAATCAAAATACTTTAGCACTGACAAAACCAATAAACTGGTTAAGGACATTTCTCTCAGATTTTGACATCAGAAATACTTCCTGTACTTCAAGAGGCACCTGGGGTTAGTATTTAATGTAAAATATATGTGATTAGTCCAATAATTTACTTAGTGGCCACAAATTCATAACGGATGCTCAGTCAGAACTGCAATAGTGTGACTGAGGCGCAAGCTTTTTAACATTTTATTTTTATAAAAGGAGCATTAATAGGAAATACAGAGTAGAAGAAGAGGATAGCATATATAAGAGAGAATTACATATGGGTGATACTTCTTAGTTAAAAAAGAGAAAGAGAAAGAAATAGTATTCCTGGTGGATCATGGCATCAGTCCCAATATTTCATGGCAAACAGAAGGTGAAAAAGTGGAAACAGTGACAGATTTAATTTTCCTGGACTCCGAAATCACCACAAATGGTGACTATAGCCATGAAATTAAAAGATGATTGCTCCTCAAAAGAAAAGCTATGCCAAACCTAAACAGCATATTAAAAAGCAGAAACATCACTTTGCCAAAGGTCCATACAGTCAAAGCTATGGTTTTTCCAGTAGTCATGTACAGATGTGAGAGCTGGACCATAAAGGAGGCTCAGCTCGGAAGAACTGATACTTTCAAATTGTGACCCTGAAGAAGACTCTTGAGAGTTTGTTGGGCAGCAAGAAGACCAAACCGTTAGTCAGTCCTAAAGGAGATCAACCCTGGATATTCATTGGAAGGAGTGAACCTGAAGCTCCAATACTTTTGCCACCTTATGCAAAAAGCCAACTCATTGAAAAAGATTCTGATGCTGGGAAAGATTGAAGGCAAAAGAAGAGGGGGTGGCAGAGGATGAAATAGTTAGATAGCATTACCGATTCAATAGATATGAATTTGAGCAAACTCTAGGAGATAATGGAGGAAAGAAGAGCCTGGTGTGCTGCAGTTGGACATGACTCGGTGACTAAATAACAACACGTTTCTCCCAGAGAAATTGGCTTCTGATGGAAGGGTTCTTTTGTCATCAGAGCAGAAGGTAAAGAGAAGAGAGTGGATGGCATCCATCATGAAGAGATGATTAAATACTTATCCAAGCAAGCCTGTTTTCTCTATGAAATATAAAACAGCATCTCCTGTGGTTCAGATAAACCAAGCATGGTCCCAACTCACAGTATCAGTACTTGCTGCTGCTCTCATAGGAAACTACCCAGACCTGGGTAATGGCATGGGTTGCTCCCTCCCTTGCCAACTGTACTCAAGTGACAAGATGCTTTCCCTCACCCTCCTACACAAAAGGCAGGATCATCATATCCTATCTCCCATGACTCGCCTTCATCTCCCCTGATTGATCACCACCGAGTATATAAATCCTTCCTTATGAATGGACCATAATCTGTATGACAGAGCAAACTCCCTACAAAGTTTGAGTCACACATATACCCAGCACCCAGAACCACCAATGCCTGGCCAATAGGTGCTCCATAAATATTTTGCTACTGGTAGAAAGGATACAGAGAGGAGAGAAGAGAGAGGAGGCCATTCGGAAGAGTTGAAAAGATTTGAAATGTAAAGGTGTGCAGGCAGTGTGAAAGCAGGAGATCTGGGGTCAGTTTTCTAGGCAATTTGAGGACTGATTTCAGCCCCTGGTGATACAGTGATCATGCACTGATGGTAGCACCATTTTCCATGTTTCATTAATTTCTCCAGATATACTTCAATTATTTGGCTCAGCATGGATAAGGCCAGAAATGGAGGAAAATAACATAAAGTGATAATACAGGATAGCATAGGTTAGATAGCAAATAAAAGAAAAAGGCATTATCACTGAACAGTAAAACCTATAGTTGGTAGAATTTAAGCGTGCCTTAAAGGAAGTTATACATTTTAGTTTTAATAGACGAAGGATATTGGTATCCTGGGCTTAAGGAGGGGAAAATAAACAGGCACAAAGCAATTTCTCTGTACATCAAACAATGGGACTTTTATTGTAATTCTCACTTATTTTTATAATTGTCACTTGAAAGCAAATGTGCTAATTTCTTTCATATTGTCATGTGACAGTTCAGAAGCCATAAATTTCTAGTTTAGTTTAGCACATACACACACATAGTGACACATGTTCTAATTAATCAAAAATAACTTAAAACATGTTAAGCTCCTCTTCTTGAAGAAAGAAAAATAAATGTGTGGAGTTACTGGTAGCAGGTGTGGGAGCTTACAGAGGAAAGGCTGAAAAATGATTATTTGTCTATTAAGAGGAAACCACTTAAGCAAATATATCACACTTAAATTCCTAAACTTTATATGACCAATAAGTAACTGTTCAATAAACACAGAGTCAAAAAAACTGCTGGATCTACTGTAAACTAGTGACACGTGACCATCCCTTGCCTTTTCCTTATTTTTAAGCTCGGGCTAAGGTAATTTCAATGTATGTGCAATCACTATATTTTGGACCCTATAAGCAAGCACCGGGCATAATGCAAATGGGAGCTACAAATTCCATTCAGAGCTCCTAACCTTAAGTCTCTACTCACTCCAACGATTCTATGACTTGATCACCTATATCATTGACCATATGTGAGTGACAGGTAGCATTAGATGAGATGATGGTTTCAGAAAGCGTAGAGCACTGATACTCCTCTTTCTCTAGAAGGGTGCAAAACCGCGTTACCCCAAGGTCAGTTCCGTCGCTCAGTTGAGAAGGCTCACACCATTCACCCATCTCATCCTCTGTCATCTCCTTCTCCTCCTGCCTTCCATCTTTCCCAATATCAGGGTTTTTTCCCAGTGAGTCAGTTCTTTACATAAGGTAGCAAAAGTTTTGGAGTTTCAGCTTCAGCATCAGTCCTTCCAATGAATATTTGGGACTGATTTCCTTTAGGATGGACTGGTTGGATCTCCTGCAGCCCAAGGGACTCTCAAGAGTCTTCTCCAACACCACAGTTCAAAAGTATCAATTCTTCAGCACTCAGGTTTTCTTTATAGTCCAACTCACACATCCATACATGACTACTGGACATGACTACTCTGACCCCAAGCTCAGAGAGAAATAAATGCTTTCGTGGTGGTGGTTTAGTTGCTAAGTCGTGTCCAACTCTTGTGACCCCATGGATGATGCCCTGCCAGGCTCTTCTGTCCATGGAGTTTCCCAGGCAACAATACCACAGTGGGTATTCGTTCCTTCTCCAGGAGATCTTCCCAACCCCATTATCAAATCCAGGTCTCCCACATTGCAGGCAGATTCTTTACCATCGAACCACTGAGAAGCCCATTAAATGCTTTCCTTCACATAAAAAAACCCACACTTATATTCACTCCTTTTCTCAAATCAGTGTTAAGGCATTGTTCATATTATGTTTATATAATAACATGGGTTGTTTCCTGAAACACACATTATGTATCTAAGTCTACATTTCCTCTAAAAATACTGCATCATGTATAAGAATTGACTGGCCCGTGGTATATCCACTGGGGATTATTATTGCAATAATTAAAGTGTGACATGCAGATGACACCATCCTTGTAGCAGAAAGCAAAGAAGAACTGAAGAGTCTCTTGATGAAAGTGAAAGAGAAGGGTGAAAAAGTTAGTTTAAAACTTTACATCCAGAAAACTAAGATCATGACATCTGGTCCCATCACTTCATGGCAAATAGATGGGGAAACAGCTAGAGACTTTATTTTTTGGGGCTCCAAAATCACTGCAGATGGTGATTGCAGCCATGAAATTAAGAGACACTAGCTAATTGGAAGAAAAGTTATGACCAACCTAGACAGCATATTATAAAGCAGAGACATTACTCTGCCAACAAAGGTCTGTCTAGCCAAAGCTATGGTTTTTCCAGTAGTCATGTACAGATTTGAAAGTTGGACTATAAAGAAAGCTGAACACCAAAGAACTGATGCTTTTGAACTGCAGTGTTGGAGAAGACTCTTGAGAGTCCCTTGGACTGCAAGGACATCCAACCAGTCCATCCTAAAGAAATTAGTCCTGAATATTCATTGGAAGGACTGATGCTGAAGCTCCAATACTTTGGCCACCTGATGCGAAGAGCTGACTCATTGGAAAAGACCCTTATGATGGGAAGGATTAAAGGTGGGAGGAGAAGGGGACAACAGAGGATGAGATGGCTGGATGGCATCACTGACTTGGTGGACATGAGTAAATTCTGGGAGTTGGACAGGGAGGCCTGGCATGCTGCAATCCATGGGGTCACAAAGAGTCAGACATGACTGAGTGACTGAACTGAATTGAAAGTGTGAAAGTGAAAGGGTTAGTCATTCAGTCATGTCCAACTCTCTGTAAGCCTGTGGGCTTAGCCCACCAGACTCCTGTCTGTGGGATTTCCCAGGTAAGAATACTGGAGTGGGTAGCCGTTCCCTTCACCAGGGGATCTTCCAGACCCAAGGAATAAAACTCGGGTCTCCTTCACTGCAAGCAGATTCTGTACTGTCTGAGCCACCAGGAAAGCCCAGGCTCTCCTCCAGAGGATCTTCCTGACCCAGGGATCAAAGCCCCATCTCTTGTGTCTCCTACATTGGCAGGTAGATTCTTTACCACTAGTACCCCCTGGGAAGCTCAATAATTACATATATGATTACAAAACTACTGGAGCACAATTTCACTCACAGAGTGGATTTTCAAGGTAAATAGTATATGAGTGGGTGATCCAGTTTAGAATGAAAAGTTTTATCTCAGGAATTTAATTTTTAGTTTTAAGAAGCCATACTGAAATATAATACAAGTATTTCATCTTCAGAGCTCTTATATTCAGCCAGATAACACTTTATCAGATGGGAACATCTTACCATAGGTATGTCCAAAATGTAACCTTGCCATGCTTCAAATAATCAATAATATCTGGTTTGATCAATTATATAAAATTTGAGAAATTTTTCTTAAGTACATAGATATACACTCTCTGTAATTTATAAGTTGAGTTGAAAGTTATTTTAAATGGCATTAAAATAAAATGGAAGATCAATTTATATTTGTGAGTGCATATATATATTTCAGTTCAGTTCAGTCACTCAGTTGTATCTGACTCTTTGAGACCCCATGGACTGCAGCACACCAGACCTCCCTGTCCATCACCAACTCCCGGAGTTCACCCAAACTCATGTCCATGGAGTCACTGATGCCATACAAGCATCTCATCCTTTGTCACCCCTTCTCCTCCTGCCCTCAATTGTTCCCAGCATCAGAGTCCTTCCCAGTGAGTCAGCTCTTCACATCGGGTGGCCAAAGTATTGAAGTTTCAGCTTCAACATCAGTCCTTCCAATGAACACCCAGAACTGATCTCCTTTAGAATGGATTGGTTGGATCTCCTTGCAGTCCAAGGGACTCTTAAGAGTCTTCTCCAACACCACAGTTCAAAAGCATCAATTCTTTGGTGTACAGCCTTCTTTATAGTCCAACTCTCACATCCATACATGACATGACCACTGGAAAAACCATAGCCTTAACCTAACAGACCTTTGTTGGCAGAGTAATGTCTCTGCTTTTGAATATGTTGTCTAGGTGGCTCATAACTTTCCTTCCAAAGAGTAAGCATCTTTTAATTTCACAGTTGCAATCACCATCTACAGTGATTTTGGAGCCCCCCCAAATAAAGTCAGCCATGGTGTCCACTCTTTCCCCATCTATTTGCCATGAAGAGATGGGACCATATGCCATGATCTTCGTTTTCTGAATATTAAGCTTTAAGCCAACTTTTTCACTCTCCTCTTTCACTTTCATCAAGAGGCTCTTTAGTTCTTCTTCATTTTCTGTCATAAGGGTGGTGTCATCAGCATATCTGAGGTTATTGATATTTCTCCCAGCAATCTTGATTCCAGCTTGTGCTTCCTCCAGCCCAGCATTTCTCATGATGTACTCTACATATAAGTTAAATAAGCACGGTGACAATATACAGACTTGACACACTCTTTTTCCAATTTGGAACCAGTCTGTTGTTCCATGTCCAGTTCTGTTGCTTCCTGACCTGCATATAGGTTTCTCAAGAGACAGGTCTGGTGGTCTGGTATTCCCATGTCTTTCAGAATTTTCTTTCTGATCCACATAGTCAAAGGCTTTGGCATAGTCAGTAAAGCAGAAATAAATGTTTTCCTTGAACTCTCTTGCTTTTCCAATGATCCAGAGGATGTTGGTGATTTGATCTCTGGTTCCTCTGCCTTTTCTAAAACCAGTTTGAACATCAGGAGGTTCATGGTTCACATATTGCTAAAGCCTATCTTGGAGAATTTTGAGCATTACTTTACTAGCATGTGAGATGAGTGCAATTGTGCAGTAGTTTGAGCATTCTTTGGCATTGCCTTTCTTTGGGACTGGAAAGAAAACTGACCTTTTCCAATCTTGTGGCCACTGTTGAGTTTTCCAAATGTGCTGGCATATTGAGTGCAAAACTTTCACAGTGTCATCTTTCAGGATTTGAAATAGCTCAACAGGAATTTGATCACCTCCACTAGCTTTGTTTGTAGTGATGCTTCTTAAGGCCAACTTGATTTCACATTCCAGGATGCTAGCTCTAGGTGAGTGATCACACCATCATGATTATCTGGGTCATGAAGATTTTTTTGTACAGTTCTTCCATGTATTCTTGCCACCTCTTCTTAATATTTTCTGCTTCTGTTAGGTCCATACCATTTCTTTCCCTTATTGTGTACATCTTTGCATGAAATGTTCCTTTGGTATCTCTAATTTTCTTGAAAAGATTTGTTATTTCTGATTCTGTTCTTTTCCTCTATTTCTTTGCATTGTTCACTGAGAAAGGCTTTCTTATCTCTCCTTGCTATTCTTTGGAACTCTGCATTCAAATGGGTATATCTTTCCTTTTCTCCTTTGCTTTTTGTTTCCCTTCTTTTCATAGCTAGTTGTAAGGCTGCCTCAGATAGCCATTTTGGCTTTTTACATTTCTTTCTCTTGGGGATGGTCTTGATTCCTGTCTCCTGTACAATGTCACGAACCTCCACCCATACTTCATCAGGCAGTTTGTCTATCAGATCTAGTCCCTTAAATCTATTTCTCACTTCTACTGTATAGTCATAAGGGGTTTTATTTAGGTCATACCTGAATGGTCCAATGGTTTTCTCCACTTTCAGTTTGAATTTGGGAATAAGGAGTTCATGATCTGAGCCACAGTCAGCTCCTGGTCTTGTTTTTGTTGACTGTACAGAGCTTCTCCATCTTCTGCTGCAAAGAATATAATCAATCTGATTTCGGTGTTGACCATCTGGTGATGTCCATGTGTAGTCTTCTCTTGTGTTGCTGGAAGAGGGTGTTTGCTATGACCAGTGCATTTTCTTGATAAAACTCTATTAGCCTTTGCCCTGCTTCATTCCATATTCCAAGGCCAAATTTGCCTGTTACTCCAGATGTTTCTTGACTTCCTGCTTTTGCATTCCAATCCCCTATCATGAAAAGGACATCTTTTTTGGGTGTTAGTTCTAGAAGGTCTTGTAGGTCTTCACAGAACTGTTCAACTTCACCTTCTTCAGCATTACTAGTTGGGGCATAGACTTGTATTACCATGATATTGAATGGTTTGCCTTAGAAACAAATAGAGATCATTCTGTCATTTTTGAGACTGCATCCAAGTACTGCATTTTGGACTCTTTTGTTGACTATGATGCCTACTTCATTTCTTCTAAGGGATTCCTGCCCGCAGTAGTAGATATAATAGTCACCTGAGTTAAATTAACCCATTCCAGTCCATCTTAGTCCGCTGATTCCTAGAATGTCAATGTTCACTCTTGTCATCTGTTTGACCACTTCCAATCTGCCTGTATTCATGGCATATATATATTTACATGTGTGTATAAAGGGCTTCCCTGGTGGCTCAGAGTTTAAAGCATCTGCCTCCAATGCGGGAGACCTGGGTTCGATACCTGGGTTGGGAAGATACCCTGGAGAAGGAAATGGCAATCCACTCCAGTATTCTTGCCTGGAGAATCTCATGGATGGAGAAGCCTAATAGGTTACAGTCCATGGGGTCGCAAAGAGTTGGACACAACTGAGCGACTTCACCTCATAAAGGAAGTACATGAATTTTGGTTACAGGAATATATATTGCTAATTGGAAATCAGAGGCTAAACTCTCTAGCTTTCTTTAGTATGTGTATATGTACATGAGAAATAATTTTTACACATCAACACAGAAAAGTCCTAGTAGCATATATAACAGGTTTAATAGTGGTTTGGTCTACGTGATAGGGTTATGTATGAGTTTCACTTTTGCTTCAGTGTATTCTGATTTTTACTCTGCTGTAATTTTGGAATATGAAAAGTAATAAAACCACACAAAAAAAACCTGCAAAGTGTTTATTGGCCAAGGATACTTAAGAGCAACTAAGCCGCTAAACCAAAAATTCAATAAAATGTATCAAGGGGAAAAAAATAGGAAAATGATTACAAACACTATGTGATAGAGAAGCAGAAAATAAAGTGATCATTTAGGGAAGCCTATATTTAACAATGCCTTTCCTCCAAGGCAGCAGTACACAAGGTCAATCGTTTTAATATCAATGAATTAGATCAGAAAATATAGTGGTATCAGCAATATCAGGCCCCAATTACAATATCGACATTAGAAAGGACAATTCTCAAAGGATCCTCTCATAAGAACAAAGTGTATGGATGTGCTCTCTGGGGAATAAACAAGGACAAATCGCTCTACTGCTGTTGTACAAGAGATTTTCCACCACATTTATGAGGGTACCTTGAGGTTACATTGTAACTGCATGCTTCAGTAACCAACACTATTAACAACAGTTTCAATCCATTATCTACTGAGAATCAACAAACTATAAAATACTCTGCCAGGCCGCAAAACAAAGTCAGGTCAAATAAACTAGGTGGCTAACTTTTATATTCATGTTTCTTAATTGTGGAATTAAAATGGTTAGTAAGAAATGATTTGTTCTGCATCAGAGATGTGGGTGATGAAAATGAAGATATGGTTTTTAAATTTTCATTTGCTCAGGATAAGCAAACCATACATGTGACCTTGAAAGTACTCATTTTGCAATTTTATTTGGTTATTTACACCGATTATTAGATTCTAACTTAGACTAGAGCTTACAAAATAAGATTATTCAGAGTAATTTTTTAATCAAAAGAATTTTCTCATACTTTTTCCCTAACTCAATTTCATACCTGTGAAATATGATACTGATTTCACTGTTACTATTGATATGATTAATCTTAGATGATTGAATCTCTATAATGCCCTAATAGCTGCACTCAGTCAGGTGGATGTATGGAAGCTTTCATTTTTGTATACGACTCAAAATGTCTGCTTTATTTAAAATTTTTAATAAATCCATGTCATGCTATAAAAGACACCTACCCCCCCTAAATTTTATTTATTAATAGCTGTAAAGTAAACTGGAAATGTGTCCTGACACTGTAAACATACTCTAGAGCCTAGTAAAGTACCATACTAGACATTCAATAAACGTTAGAGGTAGCAACACAATTGTTTGCAAAAAGATATGGGTAGGGTAATATCTGCCTAGTAATATAACAAGCCACTTGGAAATCAACTTAATATATATACTGATTCTACCAGAAACTTTATAAGTCATTAAGAAATACATGTACCCTTCAAGCTGAAATACTAGTAACTCATTATTTGGTTCAAAAAATATGTCTCTACAAAATCAAGACATCTCCACTGGAAATTGAAATTGCTTTCTGCCTTTTAAATTTTATGTCCACAAAATCATTTCATGCCTACATCGTTCACTCCACTATGACTGTATGGTTATTTTAACAAACAGTAGGGGTTTCCCAGGTGGCACAAGTGGTAAAGAAACTGCCTGCCAATGCAGGAGACCTAAGAGACACACGTTCAATTGCTGGGTTGGGAAGACCCACTGGAGGAGGGCACGGCCACCCACCCCATTTTTCTTGCCTGGAGAATCCCTAGACAGAGGAGCCTGGTGGGCTACAGTTCACAGGATCACAGAGTCAGACACAACGGAAGTGCTTAGCATGTACACAGGTGACCTTTTTTAGTATGACCTGGCAAGTGCAAGGGTCTTCTTTTATGGTATGAGGCAGAACAATTAATAAGACATTGTCCTTGCCTTAAGGAGCCCACAAACCATCGGGAAGGCAGATAATATACAAATGAAGGTCTAATAAGGTAAAATCAAGAAAGGAAGCATGGTCTTTTCATCCTTTCCTGAATCATTCTCTTGAGTATAAACTGCTGTTACGTTGGTTATCCTGCATTGGGAGAAAATGAAGTAGCTCCTCTGTATTTCACATTTATAAAATTATACTGAATTTTGATTTTTTTTTGTATCTAATCCATGATTTCTCAGACGTATTTCTACTGTCTGTTGAGTATGCAACAAGTAAATATGTCAATACGGAACATCTATCTAAATTAAAGCTAACTTACAAGAGTGACTTCTGAAATACCCAACAGGCCCTCGTTCACGGTCAAGTATACTACGGTTACCAAGGAGTTCTGCTATCTAGGGAATTAATGCAAGAAACTCGTAGAAGCAGAACGATGTTAGAGGTAACAGATACATTTCACAAGTAATTTGTTCACACTTTATTATACAAAAAATATGTTTGAAAGAAATGAATTTAGGTTTAGCTTTTACCACATCCTCTATTTAACCTTTGGCTCACATCTTTAATAAGGTAAATTCTAATTTAATTAGTACACTAAATATTATGCAATGATTTACCTACCAAATGAATCTGTAATTATATGACTCATAATTAAAGCTGTGGTTTAATTTCTAAACTCTTTAAAGTTTGGCTCAGGATGGTTATAAATAAATTTCTTAGTTTTTTTCTACAACCAGTTTTAAATACCATGTGCTTTCTTAAATTGGGGAGGGTAGTGGAAACCCAGTCCAGTATTCTTGCCTGGAAAATCCCATAGATGGAAGAGCCTGGTGGGCTGCAGTCCATGAGGTCACGAAGAGTCAGACACGACTGAATGACGTCACTTTCAGTTTTCACTTTCATGCACTGGAGAAGAGGAAATGGCAACCCACTCCAGTGTTCTTGCCTGGAGAATCCCAGGGATGGCGGAGCCTGGTGGGCTGCCATCTATGGGGTTACACAGAGTTGGACATGACTGAAGCGACTTAGCAGCAGCTGAAGCAACTTTCGTAAATAGAGCTTAGTCTCTAGATTTTTACCCTTTCTTTCTATTAAAAATTACACATAAATATGCATAAAAGTAATGCTAAGCGCAGGCCACTGTGACTAGTGCTATGATTTGAAGGAACAGAGGATAGCAGATATTTTCTCCAAGTTTTGGAATTTATTTGTTAAATGTAATATAATGATTATAATGCTGTCTGGTCAGGAGAGCTGGCTTTTTTAGCACTTGATCCAACCTGGATGAATCATTAATTTCTTGAAAATAAGGTTCAGTCTTGGGAAATATACTGACCTCCAGTTTATCTCTGTTAGTCAGTCACCTGTGCTTTCTATTTTCTGTAAAAGGTACTTCATTAACTACCATAAGCCAAAGAAATTAGCCAATTTATAATAAGTGCAATAAACTTAAATTGTATACTTTGATCCCAGGCTTCTATGTCTTAAGTGACTTATTATATTTTTTGTCATTATAAAGGTGAGTGTATATCCTTTTCAAATGCCCATTGAAATAATAATCAACTTTATGAA
>SJYC01062601.1:0-10612 GCA_006408675.1 Madoqua kirkii
ACTCAATGGACGTGAGCCTGAGTGAACTCCGGGAGTTGGTGATGGACAGGGAGGCCTGGTGTGTTGCAATTTATGGGGCTGCAGAGTCGTTCACAACTGAGTGACTGAACTGAACTGAGGTATACTATGTACACATATAATTTGTTCACTTTTAGAAGCCCAACTATGTTCCATACATTCCACCCCTAGTCGGTCTAACAAAGGTAGGATCCAGGAAAATTTTATCAAACTATCAAAAATTCATTGTCTGAAATACTTAGCTATTGAGATGGTTTGTGCTTGGAAACTTAACATCAAATTCAGTTCAGTTCAGTTCAAATACGTTCACAACTGAGTGACTGAACTGAACTGAGGTATACTATGTACACATATAATTTGTTCACTTTTAGAAGCCCAACTATGTTCCATACATTCCACCCCTAGTCGGTCTAACAAAGGTAGGATCCAGGAAAATTTTATCAAACTATCAAAAATTCATTGTCTGAAATACTTAGCTATTGAGATGGTTTGTGCTTGGAAACTTAACATCAAATTCAGTTCAGTTCAGTTCAAATTCATCAATTCTTCAGCGCTCAGCTTTCTTCACAGTCCAACTCTCACATCCATACATGACTACTGTAAAAACCATAGCCTTGACTAGACAGACCTTTGTTGGCAAAGTAATGTCTCTGCTTTTCCATATGCTATCTAGGTTGGTCATAACTTTTCCTTCCAAGGAGTAAGCGTCTTTTAATTTCATGGCTTCAGTCACCATCTGAAGTGATTTTGGAACCCCAAAAGTAAAGTCTGACACTGTTTCCACTGTTTCCCCATCTATTTCCCATGAAGTGATGGGACCAGATTCCATGATCTTCGTTTTCTGAATGTTGAACTTTGACCCAACTTTTTCACTCTCCTCTTTCACTTTCATCAAGAGGCTTTTTAGTTCTTCCTCACTTTCTGCATAAGGGTGGTATCATCTGCATATCTGAGGTTCTTGATATTTCTTCCAAATTAAGTCAATGTAATTGACGCACTAACTTGCAGAAGTTTTCAATAAGGTGGAAAGAAGGATTTAAGTTAAAATAACTTAAATTTCACACTGTTTTAATGCTTAAAATACTCAGATCTCCTGGTGTTTCTGACTTGCTGAGGTGGGAACTGATGCTTCACCGAGTCCAGCAGCAGGGGCTTCCATAAAAGCCACTTTCTTGCCTCGGTAAGGTCAACACAAAGAGAGTCTGATGGAAAACGGATGCTTTTATTTTATAATGTGGAAAACTCGGCAGAAGGTTAAAATGGTTCCATTTCAGGTAGAAAACTCTTTATACAACCTTTCCATCCATTTGTTCGAAACTGAAGTTTTTAGTCTTGTGAGACACTGAAGGGTGAAATTAAGGCTTTACTAGCTTTGACACCCCTGCTGGGTGGAATTTTTGAGAGAGAAAAACCTTATGCTAGGCTAAACTTTCTTCTCAAATTAAGACCTCTGTTCCAATCCAGTAAAATTTTCATTGAGTTTTCAATGTTTTTTTCAATGTCCTTTATAGGTTTGGAAAATGTATGACTTTATACCTACTAATCTTTAGTTGTGATGTTTTTAGAAATATTCGATTAGAATCCTAAATAACTCACTGAAAACCAATTTCTCATCTTCTAGCTGATCTGCCTTATTGCTTTCGCCACCACCGCTGAGCACGCAGCTATTCTGCCGTTTCACCACGACTTCAGCCCATCACCCTGTAATTCCTCAATTTACATTATTAAGCTTAGGTACCAGAAGTTATCAGTCTAACTGCATGCCCTACAGTAACGGTTGTTCCTTCTATTCCACATGCCCAGAGAAGCATCAGTCAAACTCTTGATGGAAAGATGCCTGCATCAGCACAGGTCTGCTCTTCCTCCCAATTTCCTGAAATAGAACAGGTGACAGCATCCGACTGGCCCAGTGCATCCATCTATGTTCAGAAAACTTGAAAGTGAAAGTCGCTCAGTCATGTCCACCTCTTTACAGTCCCATAGACTATACAGTCCATGGAATTCTCCAGGCCAGAATCCTGGAATGGGTGGCCTTTTCTTTCTCTGGGGGATCTTCCCAACCCAGGGATCAAACCCAGATCTCCCGCATTGCAGGTGGATTCTTCACCATCTGAGCCACAAGGGAAGCCCAAGAATACTGCAGTGGGTAGCCTATCCCTTCTCCAGTGAATCTTCTTGACCCAGGAATCAAACACGTGTCTCCTGCATCACAGGCAGATTCTTTACCAGCTGAGCTACCAAGTTCAGAAAACTTGAATTCTTGGATACCTCCTTTCTGCCCAATAATTCTAAAGACTACCTCTGTATGCATCAGCATTAAAAACTCACATCTCTAATAAAAATTTACTCTCTTACTCAATATAAACTGTTTCATTCATTTCAAATTGTTTTCATTTTGTAAAACTTCACAATCAAGGGGTTCTCTAGTGGTTCAGTGGTTAAGAATCCTCCTTGCAATGCATGGGACACTGGTTCGATCCCTGATCCTGGAAGATCCCACATGTCAAAGGGCAACTATCCCATGCACCAAAACTACTGAGCCAGTGCTCTAGAACCAGCAAGCTGAAACTACGGAAGCCCAGCTGCCGAGAGCCTGTGCTCTGCAGAAAGAGAAGCATGGCAATGAGCAGCCTGGGTACTGCAACAGAGAAGCCTCCCTTACCTCATCTAGAGAGAGCCAGCATGCAGCAACAAACATCCACTGCAGTCAAAAAAAATATTTTAAAATATTTCACAATTAAATATCTTCAAATAGTGGTCTATAGTAGTTTATTTCACTTCTTCACCTCAGCTCCAGGCTATTCCTTTTCCATTCCAATGACTTCTGTCCCTGTTTCCTCTCTGAGAAGCTCCCACCAAGATCACCAAGCACTCCTAAATCCTCAATCCAGAGGACATTCTTCATTCCCCATGTTCTGTCTCAGCAGCACTTGGCAGAGGTGACCACTTCCATTTCTTGGAATCAGGGTTTTCCAAGCAAAACCATCTCCAGTTTGTTCCTGCTTCTGAATGTCAGGTCCATGAATCAAGGCAAATTTGAAGTGGTCAAACAAGAGATGGCAAGACTGAACGTAGACATTCTAGGAATCAGCGAACTAAAATGGACTGGAATGGGTGAATTTAACTCAGGTGACCCTCATATCTACTACTGCAGGCAGGAATCCCTCAGAAGAAATGGAGTAGTCATCATGGTCAACAAAAGAGTCCAAACTACAGTACTTGGATGCAACCTCAAAAACGACAGAATGATCTCCAAGGCAAACCATTCAATATCACAGTAATCCAAGTCTATGCCCTAACCAGTAACACTGAAGAAACTAAAGTTGATCAGTTCTATGAAGACCTTCAAGACTTTTTAGAACTAACACCAAAAAAAGATGTCCTTTTCATTCTAGGGGAATGGAATGCAAAGTAGGAAGTCAAGAAACATCTGGAGTAACAAGCAAATTTGGCCTTGGAAAGTGGAATGAAGCAGGGCAAAGACTAATAAAGTTTTGCCAAGAGAAGAAACTGGTCATAGCAAACATCCTCTTCCAACAACACAAGAGAAGAGTCTACACATAGACACCACCAGATGGTGAACACTGAAATCAGACTGATTATATATATTCTTTGCAGCCAAAGATGGAGAAGCTCTATAGAGTCAACAAAAACAAGACCAGGAGCTGACTGTGGCTCAGATCATGAACTCCTTATTACCAAATTCAGACTCAAATTGAAGAAAGTAGGGAAAACCGCTAGACCATTCAGGTATGACCTAAATCAAATCCCTTATGATTATACAGTGGAAGTGAGAAATAGATTTAAGGGCCTAGATCTGATTGATAGAGTGTCTGATGAACTATGGAATGAGGTTCGTGACACTGTACAGGAGACAGGGATCAAGACCATCCCCATGGAAAAGAAATGCAAAAAAGCAAAATGGCTCTCTGGAGAGGCCTTACAAATAGCTGTGAAAAGAAGAGAGGCAAAAAGCAAAGGAGAAAAGGAAAGATATAAGCATCTGAATGCAGAGTTCCAAAGAATAGCAAGAAGAGATAAGAAAGCCTTCTTCAGTGATCAATGCAAAGAAATAGAGGAAAACAACAGAATGGGAAAAGCATCTTATGAGGACTTATCCTCTCCAGAGGAATTTAAATCAGAATGAGTTTCTAGTAAGGAAAGTAGAAGAATTAGAGTTTGGTCTGATGGCAGGGAAATCATTACAGTTTACAGTGGTATTAAATTTACATAAAAATCTGCTGGTGGACAGTTGGAGACTAGAAAGGCATGATGAGTCTTAAAAGGCCTAGAGATATTGGAGTTAGCTAAGTTATGCGCAATGAAATAGGCTACCCAGAGACACTGACAGCTCAAATAGCATCAGAGGTGCCAGGGAGGAGCTGACTGTAGAGAAAGCAGCACCAGTGTCAAAAACCAGTTCTAAGGAGGTGGATGAAACTGGAGCCTATTATACAGAGTGAAGTAAGCCAGAAAGAAAAACACCAATACAGTATACTACCGCATATATATGGAATTTAGAAAGATGGCAACGATAACCCTGTATGCGAGACAGCAAAAGAGACACAGATGTATAGAACAGTCTTTTGGACTCTGTGGGAGAGGGTGAGGGTGGGATGATTTGGGAGAATGGCATTGAAACATGTATAATATCATATAAGAAACAAACTGCCAGTCCAGGATCGATGCAGGATACAGGATGCTTCGGGCTGGTCCACTGGGACGACTCAGAGGGATGGTATGGGGAGGGAGGTGGGAGGGGGGTTCAGGATGGGGAACACATGTTCATGTTGACGTATGGCAAAACCAATACAATATTGTAAAGTAATTTGCCTCCAATTAAAATAAATAAATGTAAATTTTAAAAAAATCCAACTCCTGATCCTCCATTTTAGGCTTAATGGTTGGCTGTGGGGTAAAATAAGGATGGGCTGACATCATCATTCAAGGGGAAACTGTCCCTTGAGAAGAAAGACAAATCTTCAGGGGATGCTTGAGCCTAGGAATGCTGTTTCTTAAACTTATTTTTCTCTTAAGTGTGAGACATTTCCTTTTCAAAGGCTCAATTTTTGTAATACCTGCAATTGTCTGATGGTACATAGGGAGAACTCTCCCTGGGCTTTAAATTATTCTCAGAGTTATATTTTGGCTTTCCTAAAAATTCAAATTGCAGAGCAAGAATTATTTTGAATTTCTTTTTCCTTCTGTTTTCCTATAAATTGTTTACAAAGAACTGTATGGTAGCCTCCATTATTATGCTTAACAGCTATCCTGACCAACCAACATTGCTATTTTTGAACTTTTTTTAAGTATTAGAAATTTTCCTTCTAAAGCAGAAATTAGGAGATACTATTTTCTAGGGCTTCCAGGTTTAATGCAGTGTGCCTTGGAAAAGCTTGTATAAAACATTCAACAAAGCCTTTGGATTTTATCCTTTATTTCTAAGTGCATAATTCAATCTTTGCTCAATTAAATCTAGGAGGACGTACCTCATTTTACTCCTACTAAACTGTGACTATCTGCCTCCAACAGAGCTGACCCTTGGTCATTTGCAGGAGGGCCTGATAGAGGGTCTGGCCATACATTTCTTCTGGGAGAAGGACTTTCTCCAGGGAGTTGTCTGGCCTAGCTAATAAACTACAGTACAGTTACAGGCTGAAAGAACGCCCTTTGGTAGTATCAACAAAGAATGTTGACTGCCACTTCAGTAAACAAAGGATGTTGTAGCCATAAATCCATCAGCCACTGAACCACCCTCAACATCCCCAAACCCTAGTCACAGTGTACCCTAAGGGGATTCAGGATGAGAAAAAATAGGATACTGCCCCAGTTAAAGTGCATATCCAAGGAATAATTTCAAAAAACCCAGACTCTTGCATATACAGAAAAGTACTAAAATTATTAACTTGAGATGTCTGTTTTTGTTTAGCAGTAATCTTTCGATGTTCAACTTACACGTGTTTTTCTTTCTTTTCCAGTAACAACCTTTATGTTTCTTGATTAGTCCTTTACCTCTTTGGAAAACTCCCTCAGAGCTGAGAGGTTTCCATCCTGGGATACAGTCCTCACTAAGGTTTCTAACCTGGAGAAGGAAATGGCAAATCACTCCAACATCTTTACCTGGAGAATCCCATGGACAAAGGAGCCTGATGGGCTGCAGTCTATGGGGTTGCAAAGAGTCGGGCATGACTGAGTGACTAATACACAAGGTCTCTAAATAAACCATAATTCTCAACTTCTAGGTTGTGTACTTTTTTTTTTTCAGTTGACAATCTTGGCAATTAATGAAGGGACCCAGTGTAGATTTCCCTTCTCCCGAACTCTTTGATGACCCAGAGCCCTGGTACTCTCAGAAGCCTCTTGGATCTGTCCATCTCCTCTATGAGCTCAGACAAATTTGAGTAAGTCTCTCCTGGGTCTTAGGGGTTCCCTGGTGGCACAGTGATAAAGAGTCTGCCTGCCAATGCAGGAGACAAAAGAGACACAAATTCTATCTCTGGGTTAGGAAGATCACCTGGAGGAGGAAATGGCAACCTACTCCAGTATTATTCCCTGGAAAATTCCATGGACAGAGAAACCTGGTGGGCTACAGTCAGTGGAGTGGCAAAAGAGTCAGACAGGACTGAGCAACTGAGCACACAACTGAGCACAGCACTCCTGGGTCTTAGCTCTCCAGTTATTGCTTAGTGATCCTAAGTTTTACTCAATAGTTTTAAACTCTTCACTGAAGGAGTAGGTTTTCTTGAACTTAGATTCAAGAAAAGGTACTTGGGTTATCCTCACTTGAAAGACTACGAAGATTTTTGCTTAAAGACACTGAGGGAATCTTTAGGTTATTAGGTGGGAGATTAGGTTTCATTTTTCCTTGAATTAGCTACATTTATGCAGTTTGTCAGAATAAAAGTAAAAATATCTCATGAGAGATTTCAACTCCAAAGAAGGGACATCTCCTGGCTAGCAATGGGCTTTCTCGGGCAACTACGAAACTTGTTGGGGTAGGGGGTCTCCCTGGTGGTCCAGTGGTTAAGAATCCATCTGCCAATGCAGAGGACATGGATTCAATCTTTGGTCTGGGAAGATCGCACATGCTGAACAGCAACTAAGCCCATGTGCCACAACTACTGAGCCCATGCTCCAGAGCCTGTGAGCTGCAACTATTGAAGCCTACATGCCATAGAGCCTGTTCTGCAACGAGAAGCCACCCCAGTGAAAAACCCACACGCCACAACGAAGAGTAGCCCTCGCTCGCTGCTGCTGCTGCTGCTGCTGCTGCTAAGTCGCTTCAGTCGTGTCCGACTCTGTGCAACCCCAGAGACCGCAGCCCACCAGGCTCCCCTGTCCCTGGGATTCTCCAGGCAAGAACACTGGAGTGGGTTGCCATTTCTGTCTCCAATGCATGAAAGTGAAAAGTGAAAGCGAAGTCGCTCAGTCATGTCCGACTCCTAGCGACCCCATGGACTGCAGCCTACCAGGCTCTTCCATTCATGGGATTTGCCAGGCAACAGTATACAACTAGAGAAAGCCCATAAGCAGTAACAAAGACTCACCACAGCCAATAAATAAATCTAAAAAGAAAAAAAAGAAACCAATGGAATGGTGGAGGCAAGTCCTCATACTGTGCAATAGGGAAACCTACTCATTTTAATTAAAAACTTGATCTGCCAGGAACATGCATTAGACCTGGCCTTTCAGTGATCTGATCATCACTGTGAATGATAAACATTCACAATAGTCTTAGGATGAAGTAAAGTGAAGTGAAGTCGCTCAGTCGTGTCCAACTCTTAGCAACCCCATAGACTGTAGCCTACCAGGCTCCTCAGTCCATGGGATTTTTCAGGCAAGAGACCTGGAGTGGGTTGCCATTTCCTTCTCCAGGGGATCTTCCCAACCCAGGGATCAAACCCAGGTCTCCCGCATTGTAGGCAGATGCTTTATCATCTGAGCTACTCAGTAAGAACACTGCAATGACTCTGGAAGAGTTATGCTCACAAATAGCTCACTGGACCACTAGTGACACAATCATCACTAGTGATTTCATCTAGAAGGATGAACCTCAGAATGGGAAAAAAAAATTTTCAAACCCAAGTTCCTGTATAAATACATTCAGAATTTATACTTGCAAATACTTAAATGATTGGAGAAATCATGTTAAGGAGATTTTGATCTAAAATGGCCCAACTGGGGGCTCTTTTGACATTCCAAAAATAACTTTTCTTCATACCCAGCTGGAAAAAGCTGGTCATAAGACCAAACAGATTGAATGGAATACTAAGAGGCATTCAAGAAGTTTCTAAAAGGGGAAATGATGAAGCAACTTCTTTGCAGGAAACCAAAAAAGAAATTGCTTAAAATAGTACTGGAACATTTAAAAAGCCACCAGCATTAGTCCTGTATCTCCCTCTGCTCCTTCTTTTTATCTTCTTTTAGCTGAACTGCCAAGCCCAGATGCTGTTTCTCTCTCTTTCATCACCCTCACCTCCTGCTTCTTCCTCTCTCCAAGCAAAGGGGGACATAAAATCATAAGTAATTACAGCACCCTTTAAGGATAAATGTATTATAGGAAGAGGGGAATCATCCTTTATGCTTAAATGCACTCCCTAGACCTGAGAACTTAAGCTAAGAAAATTCCCAATCCTAGTCAAGACCCAAAAGGATTTGCTAAGGAATTCTAGTTAACCATCTGAAGCTATGAGCCCAGCTTTTCTGATTTATATCAATTAATACAGCTATTAGTTTCTGAAAGTAAATCCATTTAAAGGAATGGATAGAGAAATCAGGACAGAGAAATCTCTTAATGATTTTGATTCAAATAGCCCATCGACTCAAGCTGAATTCAAGAAATTAGCTCATAAACTACTCAGACCCCCAGAATTTTTTTCCAAAATCTATATACAGTGGACAAAGATTCAGCAGTATAAACAAAAGCCAGGTGAATCCATTCCAGAGTATCAGGTGGGAGGTTCAAAAAAATGTTTAGAAAATATTCTGGCATGACACCTGAATCATTCTCATGATCCTTTGCTGAAATCCACCATCAGGAAGGCATAGATGAGGAATAGCTCCTCTATTAAAGGACACAATTTACACTGGCCCCATTACATAGACCAACTTTCCAAAACCATTAAAAGGAAGGAGAGAAATGGTATGGACCTAACAGAAGCAGAAGATATTAAGAAGAGGTGGTAAGAATACACAGAAGAACTATACAAAAAAGATCTTCACGAGCCAGATAATCACAATGGTGTGATCACTCACCTAGAGCCAGACATCTTGGAATGTCAAGTCAAGTGGGCCTTAGGAAGCATCACTACAAACAAAGCTAGTGGAGGTGATGGAATTCCAGTGGAGCTATTTCCAACTCCTGAAAGATGATGCTGTGAAAGTGCTGCACTCAATATGCCAGCAAATTTGGAAAACTCAGCAGTGGCCACAGGACTGGAAAAGGTCAGTTTTCATTCTAATCCCAAAGAAAGGCAATGCCAAAGAATGCTCAAACTACCTAACAATTACACTCATCTCACACACTAGTAAAGTAATGCTCAAAATTCTCTAAGCCAGGTTTCAACAATAAGTGAACTGTGAACTTTCAGATGTTCAAGCTGGATTTAGAAAAGGCAGAGGAACCAGAGATCAAATTGCCAACATCTGCTGGATCATGAAAAAAGTGAGAGAGTTCCAGAAAAACATCTATTTCTGCTTTATAGACTATGCCAAAGCCTTTGACTGTGTGGATCACAATAAACTGTGGAAAATTCTTCAAGAGATGGGCATACCAGACCACCTGACCTGCCTCTTGAGAAATCTGCATGCAGGTCAGGAAGCAACAGTTAGAACTGGACATGGAACAATAGACTGGTTCCAAATAGAAAAAGGAGTACATCAAGGCTGTATATGGTCATCCTGCTTATTTAACTTATATGCAGAGCACATCATGAGAAACACTGGGCAGGATGAAGCACAAACTGGAATCAGATTGCCAGGAGAAATATCAATAACCTCAGATATGCACATGACACCACCCTTATTGAAAGCGAAGAAGAGCTGAAGAGCCTCTTGATGAAAGTGAAAGAGGAGAGTGAACAAGTTGGCTTAAAGCTCAACATTCAGAAAACTAAGATCATGGCATCCGGTCCAATCACCTCATGTCAAAGAGATGTGGAAACGGCAGCAGACTTTATTCTGGGGGGTTCCAAAATCACTGCAGATATTGACTGCAGCCATGAAATTAAAAGACACTTACTCCTTGGAAGAAAAGTTATGATCAACCTAGACAGTATATTAAAAAGCAGAGACATTACTTTGCCAACAAAGGTCCATCTAGTCAAGTCTACGGTTTTTCCAATAGTCATGTATGGATGTGAGAGTTGGACTATAAAGAAAGCTGAGTGCCAAAGAATTGATGCTTTTGAACTGTGGTGTTGGAGAAGACTCTTGAGAACCCCTTGGATGGCAAGGAGATCCAACTAGTTCATCCTAAAGGAAATCAGTCCTGAATGTTCATTGGAAGGACTGATGTTGAAGCTGAAACTCCAATACTTTGGCCACCTGATGGGAAGAGCTGACTCATTTGAAAAGACCCCGATGCTGGGAAAGA
>SJYC01062603.1:0-24143 GCA_006408675.1 Madoqua kirkii
GAGTATGTCAAGGATGTATATTGTGATCCTGTTTATTTAACTTCTATGCAGAGTACATCATGAGAAACGTTGGACTGGAAGAAACACAAGCTGGAATCAAGATTGCCAGGAGAAATATCAATAACCTCAGATATGCAGATGACACCGCCTTTACGGCAGGAAGTGAAGAAGAACTAAAGAGCCTCTTGATCAAAGCGAAAGAGGAAAGTGAAAAGGTTGGCTTAAAGCTCAACATTCAGAAAACGAAGATCATGGCATCTGGTCCCATCACTTCATGGGAAATAGATGGGGAAACAGTGGAAACTGTCTCAGACTTTATTTTTTTGGGCTCCAAAATCATTGCAGCCATGGAATTAAAATACACTTAGTCCTTGGCAGAAAAGTTATGACCAGCCTAGATAGTATATTCAAAAGCAGAGACATTACTTTGCTGACTAAGGTCCGTCTAGTCAAGGCTATGGTTTCTCCTGTGGTCACATACGGATGTGAGAGTTGGACTGTGTGCCGAAGAATTGATGCTTTTGAACTGTGGTGTTGGAGAAGACTCTTGAGAGTCTCTTGGACTGCAAGGAGATACAACCAGTCCATTCTGAAGGAGATCAGCCCTGCGATTTCTTTGGAAGGAATGATGCTGAAGCTGAAACTCCAGTACTTTGGCCACCTCATGCAAAGTGTTGACTCATTGGAAAAGACTCTGATGATGGGAAGGATTGGGGCAGGAGAAGAAGGGGAGGACAGAGGATGAGATGGCTGGATGGCATCATGGACTCGATGAACGTTGGTCTGAGTGAACCCCGGGAGCTGGTGATGGACAGGGAGGCCTGGCGTGCTATGATTCATGGTGTCGCAAAGAGTCGGATGCGACTGAACTGAACTGTGAAATGAAAATATCTCCTGCCATATTAACAAACAAGAAATGTCTCACCCATCAGCAGCTTTGGCCTCCAAATGGGAATGAGGGCTTCCAAACCTATGATCCAGGAGATGCTACCACCCCCAGGGTGATTGCTGAGAGGATGGGGGGATCCAAGAAGCAGCCCACTCATTCAGGTGATCAGGGAAACAGGACTGGGCCCAGATTGGCCCCGGAGGTGCATATGAAAGGAGCTTGCATCTTCCCATATACAGAATGCTAAATTTCTTCATTTGATATATGATCTTTGATGCTCAAACTGCCTGCTCCCTTTGTTACAAACTTGGAGATAGCCTGACTTCTCCTCTGCCTCCTCAGAGCAGTCTGTCAGGGCTACTGAGATGCTGTCTCCTGGGCTCGGAGTCCTTAGCACTCCCACCAAATAATGTATCTCTCTGCTTTCAGGTTTTGACTGTATTTTTTAGTGGCCACTACCTCCTCTAACTTCTTACCATATATGATTTCTGCAGGATCAGGGCCAGTCTCTTATTTTGGCTTCCTCCATTTTCAATTATTAACTTTTTCACCTTCCCATAGAATCATCACCTGCTTGAGTCCAAAACTCTGAAATCCATACTTATCACCCAGACAACACTTCTGACATCTAGGCCTACATATTGCTCACAATGATAACTTTATAGCCAAAATGTTTTGAGCCCTTTGTTTCTGTTTAATCATGAAGTCAAGTCCAACTCACTGCGACCCCATGGACTAGAGCCCTCCAGGCTCCTCTCTCCAAGGAAATCTCCAGGCAAGAATATCAGATTAGGTTGCCATTTCCTCCCCTGTGGGATCTTCCTGACCAGAGATTGACCAGTGGTAAAGAATTTTCTTTACCACTGAGCCCTTACTCTGTCCTGAGAGGATGAGCGTTCTGAAGTTATCTCATTAATCCTCACAAATGCTCTGAAGATAAATGCTATTATCATCATCCCTTTATAAAGGGGAAAACTGAGTCTCAGATCAAAGATGTCCTGGTGGAGAAATCAGAATTCAGCAGCATCCCAAGCTTGAGTTGCTAACAAAACCTAACCGCCCACTTATTGTCTGCAAATAAGACACTTGTGCTCCAAACCAAACCCACCTAGAGCGAGTTGGTGCGTGCCCTGATCCCCTCCCCATGCTCTTGGAAAAAACCTTTGCCAAGTCCTGTTCTTGCCAACAGACCACTTACTTCTCATCCTTAAATTACCTGCAAGTTATATAAGACCCTGCTTCTCTAGCAAGCTTTACCAACCAATAGGGCACTTTCTTTCTTGGTCACTATATTCCCAGAGGGAGGGAAATTATTTAGAATTGATTTACAAAAAAAAGTGAAAATAACCAATAGACTAACTCTGTTTACTACTGATGTTACATCATGTGTAACTACAGAAAAGTAGAACTACAAACCTCTCATCATTTTTAAGAGCTATTAGACAATTTCTCAGGTAGGAAAATTTTGGCTCAGTATATCATCTACTAGATAAAATAGACCAGTTACATGAGAACAGGGAACAAGAGAGGTAGAAATAATTGAGTATTGTCATCTAAATGCTCTTAGGCAGAAACTAAGTTTATCTTATTAACACAGGGCCTTCTGTGCCTGCCACAGTGCTCTTGCATTAGAGGCTCACACCTACTGAATAAATAAATACATGCTTATATGAGTGAATGAAAAAACTTTGTGGCAAGTATTATTGGTGTAATAGACATGATCTTATTTCATGCTCACAATATTTCTATGAGAATTTTTAATCAGGTAAACTGTAAAATTCTGAAAGAGATGGGAATAGCAGACCACCTAACCTGCCTCTTGAGAAATCTGTATGCAGGTCAGGAAGCAACAGTTACAACTGGACATGGAACAACAGACTGGTTCCAAATGGGAAAAGGTGTACATCAAGGTTGTATATTGTCACCCTATTTATTTAACTTATATGCAGAGTACATCCTGAGAAATGCTGGACTGGAGGAAACACAAGCTGGAATCAAGATTGCTGGGAGAAATATCAATAACCTCAGATACGGAGATGACATCACCCTATGGCAGAAAGTGAAGAAGAACTAAAAAGCCTCTTGATGAAAGTGAAAGAGGAAAGTGAAAAAGTTGGCTTAAAACTCAACATTCAGAAAACGAAGATCATGGCATCTGGTCCCATCACTTCATGGGAAATAGATGGGGAAACAATGGAAACAGTGTCAGACTTTATTTTGGGGGGCTCCAAAATCACTGCAGATGGTGACTGCAGCCATGAAATTAGAAGACGCTTACTCCTTGGAAGAAAAGTTATGACCAATGTAGATAGTACATTCAAAAACAGAGACGTTACTTTGCCTAGGTCTGTCTAGTCAAGACTATGGTTTTTCCTGTGGTCATGTATGGATGTGAGAGTTGGACTGTGAAGAAGGCTGAGTGCCAAAGAATTGATGCTTTTGAACTGTGGTGTTAGAGAAGACTCTTGAGAGTCCCTTGGACTGCAAGGAGATCCAACCAGACCATTCTGAAGGAGATCAACCCTGGGATTTCTTTGGAAGGAATGATGCTGAAGCTGAAACTCCAGTACTTTGGCCACCTCATGCGAAGAGTTGACTCATTGGAAAAGACTCTGATGCTGGGAAGGATTGGGGGCAGGAGGAGAAGGGAACGACAGAGGATGAGATGGCTGGATGGCATCATGGACTTGATGGACGTGAGTCTGAGTGAAGTCCGAGAGATGGTGATGAACAGGGAGGCCTGGCGTGCTGCAGTCCATAGAGTCACGAAGAGTCGGTCATGACTGAGCGACTGAACTGAACTGAATTGATCTAAGACTTGATGAGGTTTATCCAGATTCTAGAAAAAACATATGTCTGCTTCTGAAGTCCACACCTTCTCATGCACCACACTGCTTTGCATTCCATGTGCTACTCCATTTATCTTACTCAAATATGTCCAGGTAGTAGAAGCAATTGAAATGTCAAATAAACTCTAGCCTTTGATTTATTGTGTGGAGTTTGTATTGTAAGCCATTGGCAGGAGAATATTATTTGACCTGTAAAAATCTTAAAGAATGAGCTAAAATTTAATGTTTTCCAGATTTTGTTTTTGATCTTCCAAATGCTTTGGGTAATAATCTGTAATTTAATTTTAGAAAACAAGCATACATACTTTAATAATGTACTCTATAAAGAACGATGAACACAAATTAAATCTGAATAAACCTTAGAAGGAAAAGTATTTCAAAAATGAAATGCACTTTAAAAGAAGATATGGGAAAAGGCAGTACCAAAGAGATATTCATTACATAAGAGACTGATCGACTGAACTGAACTGATTCATATGGGCGTATCTTTCCCTTTCTCCTTTGCTGTTTGCTTCTCTTCTTTTCTCAGCTATTTGTAAGGTCTGCCCAGACAACCATTTTGCATTCTTGCACTTATTTGGGGTGGGGGGATGGTTTTGGTCACTCCATCCATAGTTTTTCAGACATTCTGTCTACAGACCTAATCACTTGAATCTACTCATCACTTCCACTGTATAATCATAAGGGATTTGATTTAGATGATACCTGAATGATCTGGTGGTTTTCCCTTTCTTCAATTTAAGCCTGAATTTGGCAATAATGAATGAGCTCATGATCTGAGCCACAGTCAGCTCCTGGTCTTTTTTTGCTAACTGTATAGAGCATCTCTTTCTTTGGCTGCAAAGAATATAATCAATCTGATTTCAGTGTTGACCATCTGGTGATGTTCATGTGTAGAGTCAACTCGTGTTGTTGGAAGAGGGTGTTTTTTATGACCAGCTTGTTTTCTTGGTTACCCTTTGCCCTGCTTCATTTTGTACTCCAAGGCCAAACTTGCCTGTTACTCCAGGTATCTCTTGACTCTCTACTTTTGCATTCGAACCCCTATTATGAAAAGGGCATCCTTTTCTTGGTGTTAGTTACTGAAGGTCTTGTAGGTCTGCATAGATCCAGTCAACTTCAGCTTCTTTGGCATTAGTGGTTGGGGCATAAACTTGGATTTCTGTGATGTTGCATGGTTTGCCTTGGAGATGAACCAAGGTCATTCTGTCGTTTTTGAGATCGTTTTTGAGACTGCACCCACGTACTGAATTTAGGCCTCTTGGTGACTTTGAGGGGTACTCTATTTCTTCTAAGGGATTCCTGCCCACAGTAGTAAATATAATGATCATTTAAATTAAATTTGACCATTACCATCCATTTTAGTTCACTGATTCCTAAAATACCGATTTTCACTCTTGCCATCTCCTGATTGATCATGTCTAATTTGCCTTGATTCATGGACCTAACTTTCCAGGTTCCTAGCAATATTGTTCTTTACAGCCTCAGTCTTTACTTTCACCCTGAGACACATCCACCACGGGGCCCTGTTTCCGCTTTGGCCCAGGCTCCTCTTTCTTCCTGGAGCTACTTCTCCGCTCTTCCCTGGTAGCGTATTGGACAGCTACCACCCTGGGGAGCACGTCTTCCAGTATCATATCTTTTTGCCTTTTCATAGTGTTCATGGGGCTCTCAAGACAAGAACCAAAGTGGCTTGCCACTCCCTTCTCCAGTGGACCACATTTTGTGAGAACGTTCCACCATGACCTGTCCGTCTTGGGCGGTCCTGTACATCATGGCTCACTGCTTCCTTGAATTACACAAAGCTGCATCCATGTGATCATTTCGGTTAGCTTTCTGTGGTTTTTATGCTGGGGGTTGTGGGATTATAGCTCTTGCTTCTTCTGTCTGTCCTCTGATGGATGAGGATAAGAGGCTTGGCAAGTTTCGCCTTTTAGAGAAATGTACATTAAAACTGCAGTGAGGTTATCACCTCACAAAAAAGTCACCAAGAAATCTACAAATGATAGATCCTGGAGAGGGTGTGAAGCAAAGGGTGTCATCTTGCACCATTGGTGGGAATGTAAACTGACACAGTCACGATGGAGAATAGCGCGCAGGCTCCTTGAAAAATTAAAAGCAGAGCTACCATGCATGTTTGCTAAGTCACCTCAGTCATGTCCAGCTCTTTGCAGTCCTATGGACTGGGGCCTTCCAGGCTCCTCGGGAGTGGGTTGCCGCGCCCTCCTCCAGCGGATCTTCCTGACGCAGGGACTGAACGCACATCTCTTGTGTCTCCTTCACTGGCAGACAGGTTCTTTACCACTAGAACCATCTGAGAAGCCCCTATATTCCCAGATAAAGACACAATTTCAAAAGATACATATACCTCAGTGTTTATTGCAGCACTATATAAAATAGCCAGGACATGGAAGCAAGCTAAATGCTCGTTGACAGAGGAATGCATTAACAAAAAAAGATGTAGCACATATGCAATGGAATAGTACTCAGCCATAAAAGGGGACATATTGTGACCTTTGCAGAGACCTAGAGAACGGCACATAGAGTGAAGTCAGTCAGAGGAAAACAAACATGTATATATGTATATTAACGCACAATGTGGAACCTAGAAAAATGTACAGATGAACCTATCTGCAAAGCAGAAATACAGACACGGACGTGGAGAACAAAGATGCGGACATCAAAGGGTGAATGAGCGGGGGATGAATTGGAAGCTGATATTGACATATATACACTACAGTGTATAAAGCAGATGACTGATGAGAACCTGCAGGGAACTCTACTCAGCGCTCTGTAGTGACCTAGCAGTTTTCAAAGTGGCTGCACGGTTTTACATCCCCAGCAGCCGAAGGAAGGAAATCCAAAAAAGAGGGGATATCCTCGGAAGAAAAGCTATGACCAACCTAGACAGCATATTAGAAAGCAGAGACATTACTTTGCTGACAAAGGTCTGTCTAGTCAAATCTATGGCTTTTCCAGTGGTCATGTATGGATGTAAGAGTTGGACCATAAAGAAAGAGCACTGCAGAATTGATGCTTTTAAACTGTGGTGTTGGAGAAGACTCTTGAGAGTTCTTTGGACTGCAAGGAGATCACACCAGTCATCCCGAAGGAAATCAGTCCTGAATATTCATTGGAAGGACTGATGTTGAAGCTGAAGCTCCAATACTTTGGCCACCTGATGCGAAGAGCTGATTCAATGGAAAAGACCCTGATGCTGGGAAAGATGGAAAGCAAGAGGAGAAGGGGAGAACAGAGGATGAGACGGTTGGATGGCATCACCGGCTCGACGGCCATGAGTGTGAGCAGGCTCTGGGAGCTGGTGATTGTCAGGCCTGGCGTGCTGCAGTCCAAGGGGTCGCAAAGACTCGGACATGACTGAACAACTGAAGTGAACTGATAGCTGATTCCCTTTGCTGTACAGCAGAAACCAACACAACATTGTAAAGCAATGACACTCCCACAAAAAACTTTAAAAGAAAGCACAGTGAGACACCGGCACACACCCGTTATGAATGCCTATAATTTGAAAGACTGGCCCTACCCAGCGCTAGCAGGAATGTGGAGCAGCTGGATCTTTCGTATTCGGCTGCTGGGGATTTAAAATCGTTCAGCCACTTTGAAAACAGTTTGGCAGCTTCTTAACAAATTAGAGATACACCTACCATATGATCAAGCCATTCCACTCCGAGGTATTTGCCCAAGAGAAATTAAAGCAATATGTCCACACACAGACTTGGACCCAAATATTCCTAGCAGCTTTGCTTTCATAGCCAAAATCTGGAAAAACCCAAATGTCCATTAATTGGGAAATGGATAAACAAATGATAGCATATTCAAACGGTGGAATACAAATCAACAATAAAAAGAAACGAACTACTGGTATACCCAACAGCACGGATGAATCTCAGAATCATTATGCTAAGTGGAAGGAGCCAGAATTCCCCCAGCCAAAAAAAAAAAAAAAGGGAAAGAAAGAGAATACGTACTGTAGGATTCTACTTATGTAAAACTCCAGAAAGTGCAAGCTAATCTATAACGGTACAGAGCAGATCAGGGGTTGCGTGAGGACAGGGGTGAAGTGATGGATGGCTTACAAAGAGGCAAGAGGAATGCTTGCAGCTGATGGAAATGTTCACTGTCTTGATCGTGGTGATGCCTTCCTGACATACACGTTGAAACTTACCAAATTGTGCGGTTTAAATGGGAGCAGATTATTGCAAGTCAACTGTACATCAGTGAAGCTATAAGAAAACAACAACAACAACAAAATCCCTTTTAACAACTTCTTCCACTCAATTCCCCACACAACTCATCTGACCATTCCAGTTCGAGGATGGCTGGAACATGCTGTCCTTCAACTCGGCCTGGACCGCCAACCCCTGGGCAAAGTTCTGTTCGGGGGCGGGGGAGGGAGTCACGTGGGTGGGAGGCACTGGCCTCAAGTTCAGTCTCAGAATGAACACCCCCTGGGGACTACGGACAGGGTCCAGGGGATGAATGGGGGCTGGGAGCCGCCATCCAGCCCCTGCCATCTTGCTCAGCAATCCATCTTGCTCAGCAGTCTTTCATTTATGCAAGCTCCTTGCTCCTGGACCTAACGTCCTGGGGAAGCTAAGCTCCCGCGGAGCCCCCTGGGCGTCCCAGGACCGTCCCAGGGCCTCCATAGACCTTGTTTCAAATCTTCCATCTTCTCAGCATCTTTGCAGAGAAGGGAACCCCCTTACAGATGCAGAAACAAAAGCTGGAGCCACAAATGGCCTCTCCCAAGGTAAGGACAAAGCCGAGCTGAGATCTGAACAAAGCCCTGGCTGACTCCAGAGCCTGCGCCCCCTCTGCCCTAGGTGGGCAGAGGTGCCCTAGGTGCTTGTTTTGGCCAGAGAGACACTAGCAACGATGGAGTGGATATCCAGATGGTCTGAAAGCCAGACCTCATGTCTTGCGGGGAGGCTGCCCTGAGGAAGAGCGGGATCCGAGACTGGGTCCCAGAAGCCCAGCTCCCCCAGGAGAACCCCCAGATCCCTCAGGAGTGTGCTCAGCTCTAGCAGAACCTTGAAACAGGCAGACCCGACCTCTCTCCTTGCCAGCACTGCTTCCTCAGTCAACCTCGTCCTCCCCTCCACTAAATCCCCTCTAGCCCTGAAGCCCCCAGTACCTCCCAGTCTCAGTTTGGACTTGAACCATTCAAAGTTCTGCCTGGGCGGACCAACTGATCCTGGTTTGCCCAGGACTGTCCCATTTTAGACCCGAAAGCCTGCTCAGCCCTGTGCCAGGTGGGTTGGTCCCTCTAGGCATGTCCCAGTCTGCCCAGTCACTGGCTGCTCTGGCCAGGGAGGAGCACGCTGGGCTCCTGGACTTCAGCTGTGGCCCCTCGGCCCCTGCCCTGCCCCTCGGATGGGAGGCTTTGGTGGTGTCCTCCAGAAGTCTGAGCATCTAGACATGAATGGCACCTGCCCCTTCGAAACAGGGGCAGGCTCCATTGCTTTACCTCCCTCTGCTTGGCTGGTCCCATCTGGGGACATGCTGGGGGGGTGCTAAGGGGCCATGCTAGGACGTTGTGGCAGTGAAACCCCACCCCTCACATCCCCTGAGCACGCCGGCCCAACCCTCTGAGCCTCAGTTTCCCCTCTAAGCTGGGCTGAGCCTCCCTTCCTTGCAGGTCTGCTAGGGCTCAGCGATCACTTGTGGCAGACGCATGTGGCCACCCCACTGTGCTCTCCTTTGAGGCCCTCCTCTGTGATGTCCGCAGCCCCCAAGAGAATCCACTGCCCAGAGGGGAGGTAGTGGCCAGAGGGACAGAGCCCAGAGAAAGACTGGAGAGGCTGGAGAAAGCAAGCTGGAGATGCTCAAGGGCCCAGAAAGGCTCCAGCCACTGTGGGCGGGCTGCCTCCCTCCGCCTCTAGTCTCAGCCGGAGATGGAGTCCCTGCCGCTGCCTGACTTTGAGATTCGCGGCAGCCCCTGTTCTGGCCAGCCTCTGGATCTCTTGCAGGCACAGAACTGGCTGGAACACAGAGGAATCAGAAGAAATAATTTTCCTGCCCAGTGGAGTGGGGAAAATTGGCGCCCGCCTCTGCCGCCTGTTTTCACCAAGGGCAGCCTGCGCACAGTCCAGAAGCCCCGGCCTGTGTGCCCGCCTCGCTGTCTGTGGGGCTCCACACCTGGCACAGAGCGGTGTGCCCCACGGTTGGGGTGTTCCAGGCCTTTGACCCCAGGGCCGAGGCTGCAAACTCCTCTGTCCCCGGACTCATGGCCATGGTTCCCATCTAGGCGAGGAAATCTCAGAGAAGAGATTGTCTCCCAGTTAATCCCAGGCAGACAGGACCAGACCCACAATCTCCTGGTACCCAGGTTAGAGGTCTAAGCAGGAGACTTAGAGGTCACCCATACCTTGGCATCATTCTGGGTGGAAGCCACAGAGAAGGGACAAGAGGAGACTCACGAAGAGACATCATCTGGTTAAAGAAGAGGGTTTAGAGCCTTTGAAGAGTGAAATAGTGAAACAGTGTGTCCTGGGGGCCAGAAAGTGGAGATGTGGACAGAGCTGGCCCCATGCAGGTCCTGCCCGAAGCCGTGGCCCCACCCTCCCCATCCCAGGGGTCAGAAGCACAAGAACCTTTATTTTATTGGAGTGGTAGCTCAGATGGTAAAGAATCCGCCTGCAGTGCAAGAGACCCAGGTTTGATCCCTGGGGTGGGAAGATCCCCTGGAGAAGGGAATGTAACCCACTCCAGTATTCTTGCCTGGAGAACTCCACGGACAGAGGAGGCTGGCGGGCTACAGCCCACGGTGTCACAATGAGTCGGAGATGACTGAACGATTAACACTTTCACTTTTCACTTTTGCTTGTCTCCTGTTCTGAGCAGGGACCAGAGGAGAAGAAGCTGAGTGGGCATGGGGATAGAAGGGGGCAGGGGGCCGTCTAGAAGGGACAGGAAGGAGCAGAAGAGCCTGCTGAATCTGTCAAGAGTGTAAGTCCCACTGGAAACTCCTTGGAAGGAAAGTTATGACCAACCTAGATAGCATATTGAAAAGCAGAGACATTACTTTGTCAACAAAGGTCTGTCTAGTCAAGGCTATGGTTTTTCCAGTGGTCATGTATGGATGTGAGAGTTGGACTATAAAGAAAGCTGAATGCTGAAGAATTGATGCTTTTGAACTATGGTGTTGGAGAAGACACTTGAGAGTCCCTTGGACTGCAAGGAGATCCAACCAGTCCATCCTAAAGGAGATCAGTCCTGGGTGTTCACTGGAAGGACTGATGTTGAAGCTGAAACTCCAATACTTTGGCCACCTGTAAAGGTGTAAAGACTGTAAAGACTGAAGGTGGGAGGAGAAGTGGACAACAGAGGATGAGATGGCTGGGTGGCATCACTGACTCAATGGACATGAGTTTGTGTGAACTCCAGGAGTTAGTGATGGACAGGGAGGCCTGGCATGCTGCAGTCCATGTGGCAGCAAAGAGTCAGACATGACTGAGCAGTGAACTGAACTCAACTGGAGACTCAGGGAAGCCCACAGAAGGCCTTGAGTGGCAGATGGGACATGTTGGGCACTAGGGAGCCATTGAAGGTTCTTGAACAATAGAGGGACAGCATGAGAAAGGTACTGGGGACCCTGCCCGGGGCCCAGAATAGACGTCAAGCAGGATTCAGAGATGGGACAGTGGGGAAGCTGTGGGGACTCTGTGGAAGGAGACGGGAGCTTCTGGGCTGGGAAGGGTGGGTGTGGGCACCCTACCGATGCCTGCTCCAGGCATCTTCAGCATCCGCACTTTGGGGCCAGCACACCAACTCGGCACTGCCCTGCCCTCCCCATCAGCCATGCCATTCAGCACAGCGCCAGACGCGCACGCCGGGAGCTGGCGCCCAGCCTCCAGGCAGCCTGGCCGGTGGCCATCCCTGACCTCAGTCTCAGCTTCTTGGTCTGTTTCCACCTCCTCAGCCTCCGCTGCTTTGCACCAGCGCCCAGGCCCCTGCAGGAGCCTCCGATGATGACCTGCTCAGTGAGCCCCAGACTGCCGCTCTTTGGAAACCACGTGCACCTCTGGAGGGGTCACACCTTCTGAGAGGAGGCAACTTCAGGAGCTGAGAGGGGGAGTTTTCCAGCGGGACATGCCATGGAAAGGCATCCCAGGTGAGAAGACATCAGGTGCAAAGGCCCAGAAACAGGAGGGTGTGGACACTGATGGGGGGCTTCAGTCAAGGCTGCGGGGCGTGGCAGGAGTGTGGGGGCAACCACCCCGGGAACCCAGGCCGGGCCCAGGACCAGGCAGGTGGGCTGCTAGCGAAGCCTGGGTCTCCAGGTGCGGCCTGACCACTCCTGCCCCCGTTGGCAGGTGAGTCTGTCCTCGGCAGAGCTGCACACGGAGTGGCCACTTCATCCCAACGAGGCCACCTCGGCGCCATCCCCTGCCCTGTGATCCTCACCACGCCCAGGCCTGAGGATGGAGGGCCCAGAGACAGGCTCCCTGGCCTCCTGCAGGGCAGCCTGGGGCAGGAAACTGGGCACTACCCTTCCCCAGGCGCTACAGATTGCCCAGAAGGAGGGGGAGCCAAGCACTGACTAGCCAGAGCTGTCCCAAGGGGGTAAGCAATGACCCCGGTCCTCTGATGCCTTGAAGCCCCTTCTTCCAGCGAGGTGGCTCTCATTTCTTTTCTCGGCCTGACCTGACTTGTCTATTTAGGTGTGAGAAGTTCATGCCCAGTTTTGTTTTGATAAGGATTTGGTAAAAATGGTTTCCCCCCACGTTACAGTTTCTGAGCCCATGTCACGGTGCCCAGACTCAGGTGGCAGAAAGCCCGGTGCAGGGCCGAGTGCTGGAGAGGCCGCTGCCGCCTCTCAGAGACGACCCCAGGGCAGGACACAGCCAGGAGCGAGGGGCAGAGCCAGAGGGTGTCCCGGCCCGGGGGCTGGGGCCTGACCTGTGGGCCCATGAGCCAGGACCACGGAGGAGGGGGCGTCAGGGTTCCACCTGGAGTCTTTACTACATGGCGTCGACGCCCCTATTTTTTTTGATGAATTGAGGAACATTTTGTTCTTTGGTTGCCCAGAAGTCTTGGGTTGCCCCCAGAAGCAGACACTGATGACTCTTAAGAAAGTTTCTCCCAGGAGAAACAAGTGAGAGATGGTGGGGGCAATGGGATGGGGAAATGGTGAACTACACAAAGATGTGTATAAGAGACAGCATTACATAAGGAGATTTAATAATAGCAAAAGTCACTCATGGAAATAAGGGCAATCATTTTCATTATGGAAATATTTTCACAGTACCACAAGTATTTATGAGCTTTAATGTATGCAAAATAACACTCAGACATTTTTTAACTTTAAATCAATTGAACAGTTATGTCTATTATTGTTCTAAAAGAGAATTATATACTCATTAGCTTTTATCTCCTTTAAAAGAGGTACGATTATACATTTATAACCTTAGCTTATAATTGTATGTTTAAAAAATTATACATTTTTTAAAATTATATGAATAGATACCAACAGCAAGTCAAAGGAAAAAATAGAGATTTTTAAACACTCCCTAACATCATACACAGAAACTCAAAATGGAATAAAGACCTAAATGTAAGACCAGACACTATAAAACTCTTTAATGAAAACATAGGCACGACATTCTTTGATATAAATCACAGCAATATGTATTTTGACCCACCTCGTAGAATAATGAAAACAAAACCAAAAATAAATAAATGGGACCTAATTAAACTTAAAAGCTTTTGCACGGCAAAGAAAACCATAAATGGGACAAAAAGACAACCCTCAGAATGGGAGAAAATACTTGCAAATGAAGCAACTGACAAATTATTAATCTCCAAAATATAAAATAGCTCATGAAGCTCAATATCCAGAAAACAACCCAACCAAAAATGAGTAGATGACCTAAATTGACATTTCTCCAAAGAAGATATACAGATGGAGAACACACACATGAAAAGATGCCCAACATCACTAATTATTAGAGAAATGCTGATCAGAATGATAATGAGGTATCACTTCACACCAGTCAGAATGGCCGTCATCAAAACAGTCTAAAAAACATATGCTAGAGGTTGTATGGAAAAAAAGGGTATTCTCTTGTACTATTGGTGGTAATGTAAATTGATACAGCTACTATGGAAGTTCTTAAAAACTAAAAATAGAACTACCATATGACTCAGCAATCCCACTATTGGGCATATACCCTGAGAAAAGACAAGTGTACCCCAATGTTCATTTCAGCACTATTTACAATAGCCAGAACATGGAAGCCACCTACACATCCACTGACAGATGAATGGAAAAAGAAGATGTGGTACATAACTGCAATGCAATATTCCTCAGCCCTCAAAAGGAACAAAATTGGGTCATTCGTGGTGAGTGGATGGACTTAGAGTCTGTTCAACAGAGGGAAGTAAGTCAGGAAGAGACAAATATCATACATCAGTGTAGGTAGGTAGGATCTAGAAAAATGGTACAGATGAACCTATCTGCAGGGCAGGAATAGAGACCCAGATGAGGAACAGATGTGGATAGAGGGGCGTGGAGAGGGGTGGGATGAACTGGGAGACTGAAGCTGATGTATGTGCACTGCCCTGTGTAAAGTAGATAGCCAGTGGGAACCTGCCAGACAGCACAAGGAGCTTAGCTTGGGGCTCCTTGAGGACCTACAGAGTGGATGGGAGGGGGTCCATGAGGGAGGGGATCCATGTATACATACAGCTGATTCACTTTGTTGTACAGCAGAAACCAATGCAACATTGTAAAGCAACTATACCCCAATAAAAAATAATTAAAACCTACTTTTCCCTAATGCATGTATTGTTCAGGTATTTGATCTCATAACCTGATTCATTATTGATGATACAAAGAGATAATAGTCATTTTAAAAGGCAGAAGCACTAATTAATATAAAATTGTAAAGATGGGGACCACATTTGACTAAAGGGCAAAAACAAAGTTTACATTTCCCCTTAGTTAACTTTCTAGGTTAGAGTTTGAAACTTTTCTAGCCCTCACATATTTAAATATAGTCTACATTGTTACAGCCATTATTATAATGTACAATATTTAAGAAAACATAATGAAATATTCCTGCACTACATTTCTCACCAAACGTTAGCAAAAGCCATAATATATCTGTGTTGGCTTGCTTTCTTTTCATCCTGATTTTTCATCCAGTTTTAACAACATTTTGTTAATTTATTATTCCCATTAGAGGAAACTCTAAATTTATAAATGTATTATCAGAATGTTTCTGCTTTAAGTGGTTTGTTTATAAAATGCAATGTGTTAAGACATTGGTATTTTATCAGTTCAGTCTTTTAAAAATGTCTCATACCTTTAGTATAGCTAGCATGCCACCAAAATAACTAAATGATTAGAACAGATGTGTGTCCTCTCAATGGAGCTCCCCAGTTTAACCAAAATAACACAAAAATAAATTAAAATGTTAAAAAATCGATGTGTCTCATCTGAATTAGTGTAACCAAGCAGTATCCTATAGGACCATCTCAGAAGACTCCCACCCACATCCTCCACCTTCCTTTTGTCTGTAGAAAAACATCAGCCAAAAATAAACGAGAGAAAAATCAGAAATAAGAAAACAGTCAAGCAAGGTGAAATAATAATACTTTAGCCATTAAACAAAGTCCAAGACCTTTAGTTCTTTCCCAAGGAGTATAGATAACGTTCTGAGCTATATCCTTTGAGCTCTTTTTAAGATGCTAAAACCTTCACCAGGTGGAAGAAATTAACTATGCTTCTCCAAAGCAAGCAGAGCCCAGATGGATTAGAACGGACAGTTGAGGATGCTGACTCCCTAGTACCTCACCACCAGCCAATCAGAACAACGTCCACGAGTTGATCATGTCCAGCTCCTCCAACACAAGACTCCTCAATACCCGCTCCCAGGTGGGTCATACAACCTTGAGGGCACTAGCTCTCTGTGGCTCCCCCTGCCAGGCAAAGCAATGAAACTGTTTCTCTCTACTTCACTCCAAATCCCATCTTTGAGATTTAACCCGACCCCAGTACACTGGAGCCGCATTTTGGCAGCATTAATAACCACACATGGTAACAGAAGGGAACACTTGATGCTTCAGCCTGGGGAAGTTCTAGCACATAATAGAGGCTCAGGAAACAAGAATAAAGAGATGGTATTCACACACAGAAGGGAGGAAGCTTTGAGGTCAAGAGCACCATGAATAAAAACTGGAATGAGGACATAGATTACCTGGGGCTCCGTTTCTTTTTCTGATTTGATGACAACCACATCCTTCAGTGGAGGACACAGTGAGTAGAGAAGAGCAATCCTGGAGATGCTCGCTCAGAAGAGGGCTGGAGGGATGAGGGAAACGGAGACCCGCGTCCCGGGATCTTTTCAGCCCTCTCCTGCTCCTCCCTCCCAGTGCGGCTAGAGGGCCGTCAGCTGAGCATGGTGGTGGTTGTTAAAATCAAAAACAAATGGAGCCCAGCCTCGAAAATTCCCTGAGCAAACAAAATCAATTTAGTCGCAGAAACAAGCTGGATGCACCTTATTTGGCCAGATCAGCACAACGAGGGGGATTTCTTGCTTATGTGCCTGGAAACCATAAGGAAAACTTAAAACTGTTCCTCCCAAATTGATACAAGGTAACCACTAACCAATTCCCTATCACTTACGAAAACTCTAACAGTATAACTCACCTCAGTGAGGCATCAACTGTCACCTTCTCCTCACTTACATAAACTGTTTGTCAGACGGTAAAGAATCTACCTGCCAATGCAGGAGACACAGGTTTGATCCCTGCGTCGGGAAGATCCCCTGGAGGAGGGCATGGCAACCCACTCCAGTATGCTTGCCTGGAGAATCCCATGAGCCTGGCGGGCTACAGTCCAGGGGTCTCAAAAACATGACTTAGCGACTGAGCATGCATGCCTCAGAATATGCTCCTGAAGCTCCATGCATACTGGTTTGAGGGCTCTTGGTTCATGAACGGTCTCTGGTCTGCACACAGTAAGGTTTTACTAATTACTACCTTGGTGATGCATGGGTTTTCTTCTGCTATACTAGACTTTTGACCTGATACGTAGTTACACTTTTGCAGATGAGCGCTGCACTGAGCAGAGGGGCAGAGTCTCCTTCTGAGGTTATTCACTGCTTCATCCTTTACAGAAGCATCTTGCGGGAGAGAATAAACATGTGAAAAGAATGTCAGCTTGGGTAAACCTTGGATGTCTGGGCCACTGTGATAGGAGGAGACCACGGAAGGGCCTCCAGGATAAAGGAATAGGAGGGCTCATTGCTGGAGGTCCCTCTGTCAAGTCAGGCCTCCCTTCTGAGGTCTACCACCTGGCTGTACACTAACTAGAATCCCTCGGTGGAGGAGGGGTGCTTTAAAAAAATGATGACTGGACTGAACTCATGACTATCTGGGGAGTGGCATCTGAAACTTAATAACTCCTCCAAGTGAGGTTCGTATGAAGCTAGGGCTGAGGACCAACGGGATGCAAGACACTTCTTGGAGAGGCTGAGGGTGTGTGGAGGGTGGGAGGACCTAACAGAATGCTTATCCGTGGCAGGATCAGAGAACTGTCACATGGGGGAACATTTGTTTTTCCTCATTTTTCCATGCTGCCTTTCTGAGTGCCGCAGTTGTCGCAGTGGCTCCTAGTGTGTGGTCTTCAGACCAGCGACACCAGCGTCACCTAGGCCCTTGTTAAAATCCAGTACTCAAGCCCCCCTACAGACCCAAACAATCAGCAAGCCTGGGGATGGGGACTAGTAATCTGGGCTTCAGGGGCTTCCTTGGTGGCTCAGCGATAAAGAATCTGCCGGCAACGCAGAAGTCGCAGGAGATGCAGTTTCGATCTCTGGGTCAGAAAGATCCCTTGGAGACGGAAATGGCAACTGACTGACTGCAGTATTCTTGCCTGGAGAATTCCACAGACAGAGGAATTTGGAGGGCTAAGATCTAAAGGGTCTCAGCCAGATAGGACTGAAGCAACTTAGCATGCACACACACACAATCTGGGTTTTAATAAGCCCTCTGGGTGCTTCTGCAAGGAGATCCAACCAGTCCATCCTAAAGGAAATCAGACCTGAATATCCATTAGAAGGACTGATGCTAAAGCTGAGATTCCAATAGTTTGGCCACCTCTGCAAACTACACAAAGTGTACATGAGATGAAGAGTTGACTCACTGGAAAAGAACCTGATGCTGGGAAAGACTGAGGGCAGGAGGAGAAGGGGACGACAGAGGATGAGATGGCTGGATAGCATCACTGACGCGATGGACATGAGTTTGAGTAAACTCCGGGAATTGGTGAGGGACAGGGAAGCACAGTGTGCTGCAGTCCATGGGGTCGAAAAGAGTTGGACACGACTGAGCAACTGAACTGAACTGGGTGCTTCTGGGCATCACTAAAACTTGAGACTCACTGGCCATAAGTAAGAGGTTGAAACAACCTAGACAGGTTAAGGGGAACAGGGTCAAGAAAAGAATTGATTTCTGTGGGGTTTGGCCAGAGCACTGGTAAAACCCAGTGCGAGCTAACAGGTAACGGCAGTGGGACTCAACATCAGAGACCACAGTGGGGGTCTGGTGGATAAGAGTCAGTGAATCTACCTGCATCCTCTTGCATGAAAATGTCCTTTCCAATGTGAAAAGCTGTGGATCCAACATGTTTTGATGTTTTCCTATTGTTGATGTTGTTTAGTCGCTAAGTTGTATTGATTCTGCTACGCCAGGGACTATAGTCCACCAGGCTCCTCTGTCCATGGGATCTCCCAGGCAAGAATACTGGAGTAGGTTGCCATTTTCTTCCCCAGGGGATATTCCTGACCCAGGGATCGAATCCACATCTCCTGCATTGGCAGGCAGACTCTTTAAAACTGAGCCACCTGGGAAGCCCTTACTATTGTTGATATCGCCAACCAAATCTGCTATATAAGGAAAAACAGGAATGAGTCAGTAGAAATAGAGAAATCTGATACGTGTTGGGAGAGGAGGGCAGACACTGTATCAGAAGTTATAAAACTAACTTTAGTAAAGTAGGAAGCTCAATAATTTCACTCTTAGGAGAGCTCCCTGATGGTTATGCCACAGACAGCAGTAAACACAGCAGAAAGCAAGCACATCATGAAGCCAGTTCTGCACAAACAGCAAGTTTCGCTGATGGGCCCTTGTCACAGTCAGCAATTTAAAAGCCTCCCCCTGGAATCCACATATTCATTACTATGAATCCATCCACAGCACATGCAGGCAAGTCAGGTCTCCGGATGCCATGGACTCTGGGTAGGTGACTACTCATGTGTGATATCATTTTCCAGGTGATATAAACACAGCAAGTTTAATGCTATTCTGTTATCAAGGTTGCTCCCAGCTCTTTAATTTCTAGTTCACAGGAAAGCAACATGATTCAAATTATGCTTTTCCCCCCCATCATCAGTGCAAACCTGCCTTTGAATACAGGTTCCTTTATTTATTGACTGTGTTACTTAACCTCACAAGATGTCAAAAGTAAAAGGAGAATGATAAGAAAAACACCTATCAATAGATTTTATATGATGTCATGCTCGTACTGTAGCTAGCTCAAGGCATGGTACATACTGTGTGCTCAATTAGTGGAAGCTGTGTTCTGTATATTATTCTAGCATCATGTACACTTTGTGTAGCTTGCAGAGGTATTACAGAGGTACATCCCAGCCCCGGTGGAGCATCACATTCAAGGGGAAAGTGGTAGTACCACATAGTTCCCTCTTGTTGCTCTAACAAATTTCAACACACTTAGAGGTTTAAACCACACAAAATGTGACCTTAGAATTCTAGATAGCAGAAGTTTGACAAGGAACTTATTTGACTAAAACCTCCACTTTGAACTTCAAGTCTCCAGAACTATCAGAGAATAAATTTCTGATGTTAGAGCAACCAGGCTTGTGATGATTTGTTATGATCACCCTAGAAAATGAATGTAGTCTTCTCCTTGGGGATCCTATTTCTTCCAGCTACCCTTCAGGAAGTTGAGGTTCTTCCTCATAGAGAATACACACTGACTTGTGCATCTGTAGGTTGTTATCCATATCACTATAATGCTTTTCCCTTTTCTGTTTATATACAACACACACTTGAGAGCTAGAAGCCAAATATTACTTATGTATCCTAATTCCCTGATTTTTCTTGAAATAGAAGTTATTTTTTTAACTTAAACTACATTTTCCCTAAAAAATGGCTTCTTGTAAAGAATATATTTGCTATTAATATTGCAATGGTTTGAATTTATTGGAAAATAAATTTTGAATTATGGGATTTTATTGGGAACTCAAGTCATCCTTACATGAAGAAGAAAATTCCTTGACCCAAGTAATTGAAAATCCTAGAGACATCTTTTTAGGTGTGGTGCCCTCTGTTCCAGGCTGGAATCAGAGAGACACCCATCTCCTCCTGGGTTAGGGTGAATCCTGACAGTAAGATGCTTGGGGCAGGAGGGCAGGCCGCTTTCTTATTTTGATTTTAATTATTTTTATCTTGCTCCACGGCATGTAGGATCTTAGTTTCCCAACCAGGAACTGAACCTGTGCCTCCTGCAGTGGACGCACTGAGTCTTAACCACTGGACCACCAAGGAAGTCCTCCACGGACACCTTAATGCAGACTACGCTGAAGCCAGAGGCTCAGTGTTTCTCCTGGGCGGGCAGGTCCCTGTTCCGGACTCTGCTCTGTCTTTCCTAGGTAGCTCCATGTGATGGTAAGATGCCTTTTACAGCTCTAAATCTACATTTTTTCAGGTCTAATTTTAACAGACAAGAAAATGTATCTCTCTGAAAAATCTAAGCATCATTACACTTAATCGTCTCTGACATGGTCGTTTGCTCATACTAGTGTGTGTGCCCAGGAAACTTAAATATTTTAATTAGCTAAACATGAATCACCTACTCAACCTGGAGGAAGAAGGGATATAAATCCTAATCCCAGGTTTGCGGATGGAGTTGAACCTAGTGGAAAATCAATGCATGTTTTAAGTAGAAGCTGGTGAATAGAGATTGTTTACTTGCTAGGTTTTATTTGACTCTTTGGGACCCCACGGACTATAGCCCACAAGGCCCCTCTGTCTTTGGGATTTTGTAGGCAAGAATACTGGAGTGGGTTGCCATTTCCTTCTCTGGGAGATCTTCCCAACCCAGGGATCAAAACTGTCTCTTCTGCATTGACAGGTGGTTTCTTTACCACAGACGTATCAGACAAGCCCAAATAGCGGTGAGAGGCCCCAAAATACCAACCATCCCCAAGGCTTTAGAAAACAGAATGGGTGCTGAATCTCCAAATGTATTTAAGTTTGTAATTTTTGTTTTGATAAAACAGATTTATATGTACACTTTATATCTTCTGATCTCAGACAACTATATCATTCATTATGTTAATAAAAAATTAGGAACTTCCTAATTGTCTTTATCTTAGATTTATTAATATTTATTAATATTTGGCCTACCACACTGTCATATGCATATGTGATGATTTCTTGTGTATACGTAGCTCTGCATGTCTGTGTACATAAAGAGAGGGGAAAATGTAATATGCGTTTCCACACTGTGAGTGTGGCAAACAAAAGCGCTGGGCACATTCTTCCACATTGTCACCCTGTCCATGTTCTACTTGAGATTTATCATCAGGTTGTATACCAATAAAAACCACTGTATTTCCACAGTAAGGCAAACACTGATTGTACTTTAGGATGTTTAGAATAAAAATAGATGAGGATTCAGAACAAAACATAGCCATTCTTAGGTAAATAAATAATCAACAAGTATTTTGCAGAGCATGCTAACAAAGCTTTCAAAATACTCATTTGACACAGGCTTAATAACTCAAGAAATTATGTTATATCATTATCATACTCCAATAATAATCTGAATTGATGGAGAAAGTCCCTAAAACAACCCAGAAAGGTGCTCTAATTTCAGGGCTGGTATATTTACACAGAGGAACAAGGGGATCTAAGGGTAAAGTAACTTGAAAAGGTCATAAAATGACAGTTCCTTAGCTGCACCAACTAAGTATAACTGCCAGATCCTCCAAGGGGAGCACTTAGGAGCTTAATTTAGGAAATCTCATGACCCTTTTTTTGTGCTTGCCCTCCACTTTCACAGCACGTGAACTTGGCCGAGCTCGTCCCCTCCCTACACTCACCAGCCTTCCCTGAAACTTTATCACCCAATCAGGGACCTGGGAGGGAGTCAACACAAATTGCAGAGCCTCAGAGCCTCAGTTTTCTTCCAAGTTTCTTCCAAGTTCAAGTCCTCAGCTTTCTTTGGGGAAAGATTCCTCAAATCCAGTGCTCTCCCCCTACCCCTGAGATAACATGATCTCAGGAAAGAACATCCATAGTCTTCAGGGAACTTGTTTTCCCCCCAAAGGTATGAACTTCACCAGTAGCCAAGGAGCTCTTGCCCTTCTTCACTTGGTGTGGAATGCTCTCATATCATTCTTCCAGTAACCATTTCCTGTCATCTTTCTTCTCTATCTGAATCATCATTTCCCAGGAAGAAGCAATGACATGAATCCACTAATTTGCAGCATTTAACAGAGATGCTGATTCATCATTGAAGATGTCTTTGTTGAGGATTTGACTTGACTGTAGTTTTCAGGACAGCTGTAACATTGTGTGTCTTGCCACCCTTAAATCCCCATCTGTGTCTGTCTGAAACATACAATAGATGTTGATAACGACATTTTTTTCCAGACTCCTAGTTCTCCCTCTTGAAATGCCAAACAGTTGTACTTTCCTGAAACTCTTGTAGATAGAGCTTCAGATTCAGATGCTAGAAAAGAGACGCCTTAAAGCCAGACTTGGATTTGGAGCTGATTTGTGCAGAGAGAAGCAGCAGAATTTACAACACTGGCAGGCCTGGTCCTCTGGGAAGTCCTCTGACTTCCTATCCCAGCTTGTAGCTAAGTAAGTGATCATGGAGGTGGAGGATGAAACAGGGACATTTCCAGCAGTGGCAATGAAAAACCAATTTTCTAGTTATGTCTGTTGCACAGTGGTCTATAAGGAATCTTTCCTGTACATCCATAGCAGAGTCTCCTTCCTCAGTCTTTCAAAATCATCTGATTCCTTGCATTATATACTTTTCTGTTATTTAATCTATTTTCTGATATCTACAGTCAAACTCTAAGTGACACAATATTCGGTAACTGTTTATCCAACAAATCAATAGACTAATGAAATGGTAGATGCTACCTGACTTAAAATGAAATATACCTATACTAGATGAGATGAGATTATTTGAACCTTTTATAAAGTCATGTCTTAATATTCTTCTTTTATTCTTTACAAATTTTGTTTCAAACACATGAAATAAGTAGTAAGATGGATTACAACATTTGAAACTCATAGTCCCCACATCACAGAAAAAGCTGAAAATCTTTTAAACTCACTTTTTAAAATTCTTCATTTATAGTTTCCTTACAACCATTAAAACTAAAAGCAGACTGGAGCTGATTTTTTTCTTAAAATGGATTACATGCTAATAAGCAAAAAGTGAATAAGACAAACCTAATAAGAAGAAAGAACGAAAAGAATATTTCTATATGGTATGAGCTAGGCTAATAAGTAGTAACTCATTCAAATATAAAGACTAGAAAGCAATAAAACTCAGATAATTATCTGAAGAGTAGGCCACATTTGGGTTTTAAAAATTTGCAGATCTGAATTTTCTTCTTTTCCTATATTGTGTATAGATCCAAATGATAGGTCTAATTATAAGATGACTGTTAATATCACTTAAAAAAAAGCAAACACTCCAGCTACACCCCCTTCCCAGCCATCGTGCCAAATAAAGTTTCTTTGGGGAGAAACTGAATTAATTCTGTCTTAAAGGAGGATAATTAATTTCAACTGGCTTAAGGTAAAATTATTCTTGTAATACAGACTCTGCCACCTAATTATTTCTCCATATGTTACTGCTCCCCTCCACCAGCCTCAGCCTGGCACAGTGGGCCTCTCGCAGGTCTCTGCCCATCCCCCACACTGTCAAGGACAGGACGCTGAACAGCCACTAGCCTGCCTCCAGTGCAAAGAGAATCAGGTTGTTAAGCAGTGGCGCAGTAGATCAGAAAACAAATTTCATTTGTGATGTTTATTTCAATTAACCATAACGTGTCTAAAATGTCCTTGAAAATAAATAGTTTAAATTACCATTAACAAGAGATATTTATCCCAATCACCTTCCTCCCTAAAGTTATACACACACATACACATACATACATACACATAAATACATACACATGTACACATATACATTTCAATAATGCTATATCAGAAACAATCTGAAGTCATTTACAGTTATTACAAAGGGTAATATTACAAAGTATCTTGGCAACATTGATGTTAATGGTGATTTTCCAAATCTTTCTGCACATAAAAATCACCTAGTT
>SJYC01062607.1:0-24965 GCA_006408675.1 Madoqua kirkii
AGACTTTAAAAATTATATCTCTTAATTAATTTTGCCTGAATGCTCTTTTTTTCAAAAAAACAACTTCTGTCTCTGCTAACTCTATTCTACTTTTTTTTTTTTAATTAATTCCTAATATTGACTTTCTCTCTTTCTACATTCATTGTGCTTTTTTTTCTATTAGGATTTAGTTTGCTAATTTTTGTCTTTGATATTGGGTTAATCTGGATATTTCAAGAAGCAACTCTTACAGCTGGCATTTAAAATACAATAAATTTACTGCGGGGACTGCACACGAGAGAGAATGGGGGAGAGACAGGAAAGGCAGAGAACAGTCAGATTGGGATCAGGAATGGCTGCATGAGGGAGAGACAGGGAAGGAAGGCAGATTGGGTCCGATCATCTCAGACATCAGGCCTTCCTTCGAAAGGGAGGTGAGGACACAGACGAGTTTTGGAGTCAAAGTCATTAGTGAGAAGGGTTACATGTCCCAACACCAGGAGGCCCGTCTTTGGCTGGGAGTTGTCTATGAGAAGCACACTGTCATTCCTTGGATTTCAGACGAGGGCAGCTGGGGTTCTGGGTTAATTACACTCACTGTAACTGAGATCTGAGAAGTACTGTCCCATGGCAGACATAACCGTTTCCGAATATAGTCACTGATGTTAAAAATATCCCTTAATTCTGCAGCATCCCTCAAGATTTCAGTGTTTTTTATCCTTCAGCCTTAAATTCCATTAAATTTCTCTTTGACCTATGTTACTTAAATGTCTGTTTTACAATATCAAAGAAATGAGTTTCTTAAAGTTATTTTTCTGTAAGCAATGCTATGATAAATGACCACCTAGGGTCAAAACAGAGTATCTTTTGGGGATCACATCATTTAGAACACGACTACAGACTAAAACTTTCTTTCTCATCACAGCCTCCAAAAATTAAAAATGGAAAGAAATAAAATCACCTATTCCATGAGTATAATTTAGAGATGGTACAGAAACCTTGATTTACATGCAACAGGGAAGATAAATAGCCAAGAGCCACAGAGCCTTCTCTGGAGACCAGGTGGCACAGTTAGAGAGGCAGTGTGCAGAAGAGAGCAGACCAGTCAGGGAGGACATCCTTCAAGAGGAGACACCACCTACAGAGGGAAGTATTGATACTAACAAGAGATTTGAGACCTGGAGGATCAGAACTAGCCACTGGTTTCCTCAGTATGTTTGGCCCTTAAAACCTTATACTCACCAGGTTGTATTAATAGGTACATGGGAAACCAATAAATTTTGAATACATCGTGCATGCTTGCTTAGTCGCTCAGTCAAGTCCAGCTCTTCTGCCATCCAATGGACTGTAGCCCCCCAGGTTCCTCTGGCCATGGGAATTCCTAGGCAAGAATACTGGAGTGGGTTGCCATTTCCTTCTCCAGGGGATCTTCCCAACCCAGGGATGGAACCGAGGTCACATCAATCTCCGGTACTGGCAGGCAGATTCTCTACTGTGCCACCCGAGAAGCGCATTTTGAACACATCAAATGTAGTCAAATATAAACACATCAAATCATACTCCCAGCGAGTATGTTATGCTCATTATGCCCTCCTCCTGTTTTATTTTTTTCTTTCAACTTCGCAGGAGTTTGAAACAGAAGGCTCTCGTCTTTTGCACTTGTACCTTGTCTTCTTCCCATCTACTCATTTAGTTTAAGGCACATGCTTCCATAATGTCTCTCTTGATACGAGAGCATGTTTTCCAAGGGAAGCATTTTTGAGGATGATAATAGGAAAGTTCTCAATCAAATGCCTCTAGCATGAAACAGAATATTTCTCTCTACCGGAGATTTGAATCATGATTCAGTGCAACTATATTGTAACATATGTAGTAAAGCCATTTTGAATTTGAAGCATTGAGGGGAATATTTAATATGAAGACACAAAAGTGTTAATAGCATTATAAAATGAACTAGCTAAATTCCATTACTCCTCCCATGGAAAGTAGTAAGCAGGATCTTGAAAAAACTGTACAGAACCTGCAGGCCAAGGCAACAGAAGTTCCAAATGCACGCATGTGAACCAGAGAGAATAAGACCCAGAGGGCATCACAGCAGAGGTCTTAAGAAGCCCGAGGACACTGAGAAAACCCACGGTGCCTCAAGGTTGGGATTTCAGAAATGTGCAGGAATTTCTGAAGACACAGGCTGATCCTGAGACTCTAACATTTAAGAGTTTTGATTAATGCAATTTCTTCGATTACTTCTGACATCCCAATCTTCAGTAGACTCTTTTTTACCCAACGAAACTTAGTAAGAAATTTACAGTTAAAGACATTAAATCTCAGATTGTAATTAAATCACCAGCTCAATGGATGTGCATTTGAGCATACTCCGGGAAATACTGGGCTTCCCTGGTAGCTCAGACAGTAAAGAATCTGCCTGCAATGCAGGAGACCCCAGTTCAATCCCTAGGTCAGGAAGATCTCCTGGAGGAAGGAATGGCTACTCACTCCCATATTCTCGCCTAGAGAATTGCATAGACAGAGGAGCCTGGCATGCTGCAGTCCATGGGGTTGCAAAGAACTGGACATGACTTAGCTACCCAACAACAATAATTAAATCGACAATCTAACTTAGCCAGAAAACTTTCCCAAAGACCTAGTCATCTGAAGAGATACTGCTGTTGAGATACCCAAGCAAAGACATTCAAATCCTGCATTTCACTCCACGTCATTTAAAACTCTTTCTGAAAAAATAAAATCTGTTACTTGAGGCACTTAACACTTCCTGGATAAATGATCACTGGTTTCCATCCATTATTTGGTTTTATATTTATCAGTTTTCTGTAACTCCAGGACAAGTGATAGGTTTCAGCTTGGATAATTGGACTATTTAGACTTATATTTGTCTAAATGACCGGAATACATATCCATGTGTGACAGTTTGATTTTCACTTTTCCCAGAATATTATTTTTCTCTGATGGTTTACTTATATCACATATCTTTTTATAGATTCTGGTTCCTGAGTTTTATCAATAAGAACTCAGAATGTGCCAGAATGCTTAAATCCATAACACTAACAGGCTTCTAAATTAACCTGCTTGCAAACATCAATATCCTCTTTCAAAATTGTATAATCATTTCTGATACATTCATCATATTCTCAGTAATCTAGGTCTCTTTGCTAGAACATATAAAGTCAATAAGAAGTATATGATACAAGTGATTTAAATGAATTCAAATCAACACCTATTGTGGCAATTTCAGAAAATTAAATTATGATGCCACCAGATTTCTAATTACATGATACCCTTTCTCATTAAAGAAGATTCCATTTAACTATGTCGGTAAATAAAGTCTCCGGCATTTCTTCATCTACAATTCCTAACTAGCCCAAACCCCCCAGAACCAGGCACATCTACTTTTTAGCTCCCCTAGAGTTGAATATATGTAATGAACTGCATGATTTTTGGATGAATGCTGTGTCTCTCATTGAAGGCAGTTCTCTGAGGTCAGGCTCATTTCTACTTTAGACATCACTGAATTACTATTAATAGATCCTAGCACAGCTTCAGTCCTGTCTGACTCTTTGTGATCCTGAGGACTGTAGCCCACCAGGCTCCTCTGTCCATGGGATTCTCCAGCAAGAATACTGGAGTGGGTTGCCATTTCCTCCTCTAGGGGAACTTCCTCACCCAGGAACAGAACCAGTGTCTCCTGCCTTGGCAGAAAGACTCTTTACCACTAGCGCCACCTGGGAAGCACAATGAAAGTGAAAGTCACTCAATCATGTCTGACTCTTGCCAAACCCTTGAACTATACAGTCCATGGAATTCTCCAGGCCAGAATACTGGAGTGGGCAGTCATTCCCTTCTCCAGGGGATCTTCCCAACCCTGGGATCAAACCCAGATCTCCCGCATTGCAGGCAGATTGTTTACCCGCTGAGCCAGGGAAGCACAGGAGACCAGTACAATATTTCCAGAACTAAAAATTGAATTTATAATTTAATAAAACACCTTGAAAACATTTTCTCTTTTAAAACAGAGAACAAAACACTCTCTACCTTCTGTGTTCCCCCGCCCCCACTCTACCTCAGAAAACATTAAGGAATGAATTGTTCCTCATTAGAATATGTTCCTCTCCTGGTAATCAAATTATTCACACAAACAACATAACCTATAGTTGAGTAAGAAGAAAAAGAGGAATTTTTATTTATTGTCAATATCCCAATATGTTAAAACACAAAACAAAACCCAGCTCTTCAATATATTCTCCTTCTCAACAAAATGCTCTAAATTTTTTTACACGTCAAATTAAGCAGTTAGACATGAACAACACTCGATGGTCTAACAGAAAAAGATTCAAGATAATCTCTAAATCCCACTCCAGACACCCTGCAGTGTGGCCCAGGAGAGCTCATGGATAGGCTGTTAATACAAAATAACCACAGACTTTTCCAACTCCCAGGCTCCCTAGGCACACAGTGGATACAGACTAACCACAGGGGCTTCTCCAACTTCGTCACATGACACCTTGATGCACAGCTGTGTCCTCAAGTGACCTTAAGCAGCCCGGAGCCTATAAAAGGCTCATAAATATTCTATACATGCCTACATCTAATTAGAGCAGGCTGCATTATGGGAAAGACATAAGCAATAGAGCCTGTTGCTTTGCAACTTGCAGCAATCAATCAAAACTGTCATTCCACACCCACCTAGATGAATATGTAAAAGCCTTGTCTTGAAAACCATGTATGTCATCATTCCATTGCCAGTCCCTCTCCTGGCTTGGCCCACTTCTTCCTTGAGATGTTATTCTGTTCTTTCTTCAATACAGTAGTTTTTACCACTGCTAAGACTTCAGATTCTTCTTTCTGTCCTTACTAAGAACAGAGGCCCATGAGAAAGTGTCCTCTTTGACCCTCTCTATTGCATAACAGTCAGAACATTCTTTGTATTTCATTTATTTGCTGGCAATACTGCAGTCTTTAGCTGTCTCACATGCTACTCGCTTTACCACAGTCCTTACCTCTACCTTTCCTCTTTACGTAACTTTGATGGTATTCATCCTTCACATCTCATCCTCAACACCTTTTTTATGAGCTCACATAGATCACTATTCTCCACCCACCTAAGTACATTCAGCTCAGTTGTGTCCAACTCTTTGAGACTCCATGAATCGCAGCACCCCAGGCCTCCCTGTCCATCACCATCTCTCAGAGTTCACTCAGACTCACGTCCATCGAGTCCATGATGCCATCCAGCCATCTCATCCTCTGTTGTCCCCTTCTCCTCGTGACCCCAATCCCTCCCGGCATCAAAGTCTTTTCCAATGAGTCAACTCTTCACATGAGCTGGCCAAAGTACTGGAGTTTCAGCTTTAGTACACAGTCAAAAGCTTTGGCATAGTCAATAAAGCAGCAGTAGATGTTTTTCTGGAACTCTCTTGCTTTTTCCATGATCCAGTGAATGTTGGCAATTTGATCTCTGGTTCCTTTGCCTTTTCTAAAACCAGCTTGAACATCAGGGAGTTCATGGTTCACATATTGCTGAAGCTTGACTTGGAGAATTTTGAGCATTACTTTACTAGCATGTGAGATGAGTGCAATTGTGCTGTAGTTTGAGCATTCTTTGGCATTGCTTGTCTTTGGGATTGGAATGAAAACTGACCTTTTCCAGTCCTGTGGCCACTGCTGAGTTTTCCAAATTTGCTGGCATATTGAGTGCAGCACTTTCATATCATTTTTCGGGATTTGAAAGAGCTCACTGGAATGCCATCACTTCCACTAGCTTTGTTCATAGTGATGCTTTTAAGGCCCACTTGACTTCACATTCCAGGATGTCTGGCTCTAGATGAATGATCACATCATCATGATTATCTAGGTCGTGATTATCTTTTTTGTACAGTTCTTCTGTGTATTCTTGCCACCTCTTCTTAATATCTTCTGCTTCTGTTAGGTCCAGACCATTTCTGTCCTTTATCAAGCCCATCTTTGCATGACATGTTCCCTTGGTATTTCTAATTTTCTTGAAGAGGTCTCTAGTCTTTCCCATTCTGTTCTTTTCCTCTATTTCTTTGCATTGATCACTGAAGAAAGCTTTCTTATCTCTTCTTGCTTTTCTCTGGAACTCTGCATTCAGATGCTTATATCTTTCCTTTTCTCCTTTGCTTTCACCTCTCTTCTTTTCACAGCTATTTGTAAGGCCTCCTCAGGCAGCCATTTTGCTTTTTTTCATTTTTTTTCCCATGGGGATGGTCTTGATCCCTGTCTTCTGTACAATGTCAGGAACCTCATTCCGTAGTTCATCAGGCACTCTGTCAGATCTAGGCCCTTAAATATACTTCTCACTTCCACTGTATAATCATAAGGGACTTTATAGGTCATATCTGAATGGTCTAGTGGTTTTCCCAAGTCCCAGGTCAGGGGCAGCAGCCGAGAGGAGCTACCCCACATCCAAGGTCAGTGGCGGCCGGGAGGAGCTACTCTGTACCGGAGGCCAAAGGCAGTGGCCGAGAGGAGACCCCGTGCCCAAGGCCAGTGGCGGCAACTGGGAGGAGCAACCTGAGGAGTGGTGGCTGCGTGGGCACAGGAGGGCCTAGAGGAGCTATCCCACACTGAAAGTCAGGAAGGGTGGCGGTAAGGAGATACCCCTTGTCCAAGGTAAGGAGCAGCGGCTGTGCTTTGCTGAAGCAGCTGTGAAGAGGTATCCCACGCCCAGGAGAAACCCAAATAAGAAGGTAGGTGTTGCAAAAGGGCATCAGAGGACAGATACACTGAAACTATAATCACAGAAAACTAGTCAATCTAATCACACTAGGACCACAGCCTTGTCTAACTCAATGAAACCAAGCCATGCCCACAGGGCAACTCAAGACAGGAGGGTCATGGTGGAGAGGTCTGACAGAATGTGGTCCACTGGAGAACGGAATGGCAAACCACTTCATATTCTTACCTTGAGAACCCCATGAACACTATGAAAAGGCAACATGATAGGATACTGGAAGAGGAACTCCCCAGGTCAGTAGGTGCCCAATATGCTACTGGAGATCACTGGAGAAATAACTCCAGAAAGAATGAAGGGATGGAGCCAAAGCAAAAACAATACCCAGTTGTGGATGTGACTGGTGATAGAAGCAAGGTCCAGTGCTGTAAAGAGCAATGTTGCATAGGAACCTGGAATGTCAGGTCCATGAATCAAGGCAAATTGGAAGTGGTCAAACAAGAGATGGCAAGAGTGAACGTCGCCATTCTAGGAATCAATGAACTAAAATGGACTGGAAGGGTAAAGCGTCTGTCTACAATGCAGGAGACCCGGGTTTGATCCCCGGGTTGGGATGATCCCCTGGATAAAGAAAAGGCAATCCACTCCAGGACTATTGCCTGGAAAGTCCCATGGAGAGAGGAGCCTGGTAGACTACAGTCCATGGGGTCGCAAAGAGTCAGACATGACTGAGCAACTTCACTTCACTTCACTTCATGGGTGAATTTAACTCAGATGACCATTATATCTACTACTGTGGGCAGGAATCCCTCAGAAGAAATGGAGTAGCCATATGGTCAACAAAAGAGTTTGAAGTGCAGTACTTGGATGCAATCTCAAAAACGACAGAATGATCTCTGTTCGTCTCCAAGGCAAACCATTCAATATCACAGTTATCCAAGTCTATGCCCTAACCAGTAACACTGAAGAAGCTGAAGTTGAACGGTTTTATGAAAACCTACAAGACCTTTTAGAACTAACACCCCCCAAAAGAAGTTCTTTTCATTCTAGGGCACTGGAATGCAAAAGTAGGAAGTCATGAAACACCTGGAGTAACAGGCAAATTTTGCCTTGGAATGCAGAATGAAGCAGGGCAAAGACTAATAGAGTTTTGCCAAGAGAACACACTGGTCATAGCAAACATCCTCTTCCAACAACACAAGAGAAGACTCTACACATGGACATCACCAGATGGTCAATACCTAAATCAGATTGATTATATTCTATGCAGCCAAAGATGGAGAAGCTCTATACAGTCAACAAAAACAAGACTGGGAGCTACCTCTGGCTCAGATCATGAACTCCTTATTACCAAATTCAGATTCAAATTGAAGAAAGTAGGGAAAACCTCTAGACCATTCTGGTATGACCTAAATCACGTCTAAGTACATAACATCCCAAGTTTAACTAAATGGGTTGGTTGATTTGCTTCCCAAGGTGGCAACCACTCTATTGAATCCCTGGTGTTTAATTCTAGTACCAAATATACTGGATATTGTTGATAAATATTTGCTGAATAAATAATTGAATTAGACAATGAGTGGATGAGCAAATAAACTGCAATTTCATTGCCTGGCTTTGTTTTTCATTTCACTGTCATTTCGAGAATCCAGTTGGTATGCACACATGGAGAAACTTTGCCTTAAACCCCAACAATGACACAATTGCTGAACACGATAAAATCTTATGTTACAAAATGTTTATGTTTTATACTGCATAAGCAAAATAAAGAAGACTACTTATATAATCATAAGTTAAATTTAACATGTTACCCATCTGGGGCTTTTTGTCTTAATAAGCAGCATTTTAAAAGTAAATAAATATAGACATTCTGAAAAAGAGAAAAATGAATATATTTGGTTCCTTCAGCTTATATCATACTGTATTCAGTTAGGATGAAGAAGAAAAAGAAATCATTTCAAGAGCATTGGTGGGAGGGAGGCTCTAGAGAGAAGGGATATGTATATTCTTATGGTTGATTCATGTTGTTGTATGGTGGAAACTAACACAGCATTGGAAAGCAATTATCCTCCAATTAAAAAATAAAGAGCATACTCTCATATGATGTGAAAAGGTTCTAATCCGAATGAAACATCAGCGAAAACGTGTCAAAGGCGTGGGGAGGGGAGACACATCCAGTGCCATTGTGGGTAATTCACTAATGTCAGAGAGGACCCTGTGTAATGAAGGACTACGTGGTAACTTTCAGGTTCTTTCCAGCTCCAGACTCTTATGGTCTTTGTCCATATAATCACTGGAGATTTGCCTAAGTGTCAATGAGTGAAAAGATATAATTCAAAACACATAGTGATCAAGAATAGGAAAGGATTCTACTCCTTTGGAAGGTGTACAGACTAATTTTGGAGTCAGATTATTCACATTAAAAGATGCAATCTCCTCAGCAAACATGTATTGGAGACCTATTGGCACCAGAAAGTGTGGTCAGTGCAGTACTGTAAGACAGTGCCCTTAAATTCCAAAAATTTTATAGCAGAGGAGAGGAAGAACACATGCATATTATAGAAGTATCCTGAAGCCTTCTATGGGATATCACAGAATTATCTACAGTGTTACTAATGTGTAAAAATCTGATTGTCATCCCGATATAGGATCTACAAAATGAAATTAGAATGACAAGGGAGAAAACATGTATTCCTTGCATGCCTACTACATATGTATAATGTACAATGTTTAGTACTTCATATATATGGATTAATAAATCCTTTAGATGAGCTATTACTTAAACTCTATTTTGCAGACAATCAAACAGACTCAGAAAGCCTACATAGGGACTTCTCTTGTGGCTCAGAGGTAAAGAATCTGCCTGTCAATGAAAGAGATATTTGTTTGATCCTTGGAGCGAGAAGATCCCACATGCCATGGAACAACTAAACACGAGCACCACAACTACTGAGCCTGTGCTGTAGAGCCGGGAGCTGCAGCTACCGAGCCACATGCTGCAACTACTGAGGCCCATGTGCCCTAAGCCTCTGCATCAAGAAGCCACTGCATTGAGAAGCTGTTCACTGCAATTAGAGAAGAGCCCTTGCAGCAACAAAGACCCATAACAGCCAAATATAGATAAATAAAAAGTATTTTCTTAAAAAAAAAAAAAGAGAGAGAGAAAACCTATGTAGTTGTTAGGAAGCCAGATGGCAAGAGGTACCAAGATAAGAATTTGGACTCAGGTCTCTGGGACCCCAAAAATGGAAAGGAAGCTAAAGATGCCTATTTTCAGAGGAGAATATAGAAAGGGTGGAACTTGTCATACATACTGAGAGAAGACTGGAAGTTCTTAACTGTATTTTTGAGATAATTGTACATTCTTAAGCAGTGTAAGAAATGATCAAAATAAATCTCAAGTGCCCTATATACCGTTTGGCCCAGTGGTAGCATCTTACAACTCTATAGTTGTAACAATGTAATAACCAGATGTCGACAATCATATAGTCAAAATACGGGCCATTTTCATCAGAAGGATGCATCATGTTGCCTCTTTATAGCCACACACACTCCCCTCCCGTCCCTCCTTCATCCCCTGAAACCACTAATCTGCTCTCTGTTTCGAAATATTTGTAATTTCAGTACTGTAATACAAATGGAATTATGGGCTTATGTTATCTTCTAAGATTTTTCACTCAAAATGCTTCTCCAAAGATGCATCCAGATTGCTGTACAGATAAAAAATTCATTCCATTTAACTGCCGAGATGTATCCCAAGGTATGACTGTATTATTGTTTCCTCACTGAAGGTATTGTTTTTGTATCCAAGTTTTGGCATTTACAAACAAAACTGCTTTAAAGATCCATGTATAAGTGTGGATATACGTTTGAAGGTATACATTCTCATTTCTCTGAGAGAAATACTCAGGAATGCAACTTTTTGGTCGTAAGAGAGTTGTCATTTGGGAACCCACCAGACTGTTTTCCTGTGTGATTGTGTGATTTACATTTCCTGCAGAAAGTTGCAGGGCCAATAGCTCTGCATTCTCACCGGCATTGCTGTTGTTACGAATTTCTGTTTGAGCCATTCTGTTAAGTATGTAGTTACAAGCTCACTGTGGCTTTAATTTGCATTCCCTTGATGGCTCATGAGTTGACATCTTTTCATGTGCTTACTTACTGGAGACAATTTATCTTAGTTTTCTTTCATCTGAAAGTGTCCTAAAGGACACGTTGACTAGATATAGTACTTTGAGTTGACAATTCTTTTCGAATTTGGACACGTGTGTGCTACTTTTTTCTGGCCCCCGTGGTTTCTGATGCAATGTTCACTGTCATTTGGATTATTTCTTCCCTATAGCTCAGGTGTAATCTCCTTCCTGTTGTCAAGATTATTTTTCTTAATTCTCCACAGTTGACTAATGTGTCTTGATGTGGGCCTACTGGAGGTTATACTGATTGATTGGTGTTTGCTAAGCATCTTGACTGCAGATTTGGCCCTTTTCCTAAATCTGGAAAATTTTCACTCTATTTCTCTGAGTAATATTTTCAGCCCACATAATTTCTCCTCTCACACTGGCCTCCAGAAGCTTAAATGTTTGATATTTGTTAGCATGCTACGGGCCCCCTACCACAATCCTTGTTAGCAACGGCTTTTTCTCTTCCAGACTATTTGAGACTGGATCCTTTCCCTTCTCCATTCCATTCATAATTTCTTTAAAATTGTGGTTACTATGCTTTTCCCTTCTAACCTTTCCATTTGTTTCTTCTTTGTATTTTCTATTTCTCTGGTGAGGCCAGAGAAAGAACTCACCATCAATGGAGGAGACATAAAAGACTAGGGTTCAATCTCTGGACTGGGAAGATCCCCTGGAGCAGGGCATGGCAACTCACCTCAGTGTTCTTGCCTGGAGAATCCCATGGATAGGGGAGCCTGGTGGGCTACAGCCCATGGGGTTGCAAAGAGTCAGACATGACTGAGTGGCTAAGCACAAGTGGCTAAGCATGGCTACTTTTTCTATTTGTTTCAAGCATGGTTACTATTGCTGACTACAGCGTTTTTATGATGGCCACTTTAAAATCCTTGCCAAGGAATGCAAACATCTCTGTCTTTGCAGAATCGGCATTTCTTGCTTGTCTTTTTCATTCACTCTGAGATATTTTGGTTCTTGATATGATGAGTAATATTCAGTTGTGTTCTGAACATATTCAGTATTATCTTATGAGACTCTATTTTATCTAAACATAGGTGGGTTCCTCTGACACATCATTTTAGAAGGTAAAGAGGCAGCACTAACTCATTACTTCCAGATGAAGGTACAAGTCCAGGTTCCCCACAAACCTCCACTTATACCTGGGTGGGGATGCCCCCTGCTGGAGAGGGATGGGAGTCCCGCTTCCACTAGACCTTGTTAGCTGGGAGAGAGTGGAGGTGAAATATAGGCTCCTCACCTGATTTTCACTGACACCAGGGAAAAGGTGTTGGGGTCTCATTACTGCCCAACAGGGATGAAATCCTGGCTCCAACTCAGTTTTCAATGCCACCACTTCAGAAGAAAGGACAGAGCAACTTTCTACTGCCCTGCAAGAGTGGAAGTGTAGGCTCCCCAGTCAGCTTTATTAACGGGAGCTGAGGTGGAGTACCACTGTTTTCTGTAGTCACTTGGTGGGCTAGAACATTTCAAGTCTAGAAGTTTCCTGTCTTGCTAAGCTGGCCATTCCCTAGTCCTTTGATTAGAGCAAATGGATTTCAGTCTGTTGTTTTCATCTGGTTGCATTGTATTTCCAGGTTTCTGGCCTCTTCCCAGCTCCAATTCTGGGATATATGCAGGGAAAAGAAAATCAGGCAACTCACCTCACGTCATTTCTTAGGTTCCAAGGTACCTGACTGAAGGCCACTTCTCTTCAACTGGGAGAGTCTTTTATGTTTGTTTTACATATAGTTTTCAGAGTTTCTATGTGACTTATTGAGTTAGAAGGGAAAAGTATGGGAAGACCCCCTGGAGTGGGATGCCAACCCACTCCAGTATCCTTGTTGGGAAATTCCATGGACAGAGGAGCCTGCCAGGTTACAGTTCCTGGGGTCACAAAAGAGTTGGACACGACTGAGCGACTAAACTACAACAACAAGGGGAAAAGCATATCCACTTAATCTTTCTGAAATGAAACAGGAATAAGATATAAATGTGTGAATAAGTGAGAAGAAAAAATAGAAAAGAAATATGAAATCAAAACTCCTGAAAATTTGAAACTGAGTTGTAAGTGATACATTTTTCTTGAATAATACGTGATTAATTATTTTCTCTTGGAAAATAACTGCCCCCCAAATTTGGCCTAAAACATGTAATGCAGGTGTTTCCTGATTATGAGTTTGCTTTTAAGCAGGAGCTAGGTTGTAGAAAGAAGTAATGATTTCTTCACTGCCCATCACTGTTGGGCAGTAATGAGACCCCCAGACCTTTTCCCTGGTGTCAGTGAAAATAAGTCCATGTCCATTCTAAATAAACTCTCCTTTCTAGCTCAAGGGGTCTTGATCTTAAATGTGGAGAAAAGATGAAATGCACTGGTTATGCATATGCATATATGCATGGTGGTGTTAGTCTCTCAGTCGTGTCCTACTCTTTGTGACCTCATGGACGGTAGCCCGCGAGGCTCCTCTCCATGGAACTCTCCAGGCTAGAATACTGGAGTGGGTAGCCACTCCTTTCTCCAGGGGATCTTATTGACCCAGGGATTGAATCCAGGCCTTTTGCACTGCGGGCGGATTCCTTACTGTGTGAGCCACCAGAGAAGCCCCATTAACACATACACACATTGATATATTTATCATGACTCCATGCTTAGAGAATTCACCTCATCACACACTGACCAGAGGAGCCAATGTTTTCAATACCGTGGAGCCTTTTTAAAATACCGTGGATTTTTTATTTCTTTGAGCAATCCAATTTCCAAGATTGTCGTCAAATTACTTCTGAAAGAGGCTGGGCAGATTGAAAGCAAGAAAAACACACTCCTCAAAGAGTTGAACATGACTGAGTGACTGAACAAACAGCAGTCTCTGACTCAATGGGCATGAGTTTGAGCAAACTCAGGGAGATAGTGATGGACAGAGAAGCCTAGTGTGCTGCAGTTAACGGGGTCGCAAAGAGTCAGACACAACTTAGTGACTAAACAACAGGTGAAAACAATATTGTTATTAAATTGGTGGGTGTTAGCAACAAACAGTTTCGAAAAAGGTGTCCATGATATGTAAGAATCAGCAATGGTTAGAAAATCATGATGTTTGATATGAAAATAGTATTTTTTAATTCCATCAATTAAAATCAATCACATTTCCAGAGTCACTTCTTTAGTAAATCCACAAGAAGAGGAGAAAACAAGGTAGCAAAGTCAGTTACTGGCTGCTGATAACACATGGCTTCAGGATTTAACTCAGAGCTGGCAACCTTTGTTAACTAAGCTCCTAACCTGCTGAAAATCTGACCTAAGTGTGTGCTCCCGAGAAATTGGAACTAAAGGAGAACATAGGTAAAAGATGATCTCAGTAACATTTGAAGTTGTCTTTGTAACCTTGAGCAAGGTTAAGTTCTCTAAGTTGCTTTCCATTAAAAGTAGCTAAGAATACACAGAACCTAAAAGTGTTAAAATATGAAATAAGATTCTGTATTTCAACCCAGCAGTATATATTGCTGTATACAGTACGTTCTCAGCAAATGGTAGCTATTACAATAAACATTATACCAATAAAAATGAGCAAACAACTAGAAGTGTATATTTAGTTCAATAAAATACAAATTAAAATGATCTTTTTGGCCTATCAACTGGAGAAGTATTAAAAAACAATTATATATACTATTGGCTATACAGTGAGCATGCTTATACATTGCAGGTGAGTACAAATATAAATTTGATATAATTTTCTAATGGACAATTTGGCAGTGTGTATAAAATACTGAAAAAAAATATTCTTTTGAAAAAGTCTATTTCTAGGAATTTAAGCTAAGCCAATTTTTAAATGGTAAAGATGTATCTGCCCATGCATTTACTGCAGTGTTAATTACATGTGAAAGTGAAAGTGTCAGTCTCTCAGTCATGTCTCACTCTTTGAACCCCATGGACCATAGCCTGCCAGGCTCCTCTGTCCACGGAATTATCCAGGCAAGAATACTGGAGTGGGTAGCTATTCCCTTCTCTAGGGGATCTTCCCAACCCAGGGACTAAACTCAGGTCTCCCACATTGCAGGCAGATTTATATATCTAATAATAAAAGTAAGCAGATTTTTAAAAAACAGATTATATTAAATTACAGTATAATCACCCAGTGATTTTTATGCAAACATAAAAAGCCATGATATGATCTTAAGACCTAAATGTAACCAGTGTAAAAAGTGAAACAATGCATGATTATGTCTTCTTTTAAAAAAAAAAAAAGACCATAGCTTCTATCCTGGTTTAAAATTCAAATGAACACATATACCCACCTACACAGCACACACAAAGGGGCTCACTGTTGCTCTAAGAATTTCTCCCATTATTTGTTTTCTTTTGAACAAAGTCTTCTTTCTTCAGTTTAATTCCATTGAATACAGCATTCAAGTACACACAGCCAAAAACATAGCCAATTCATGTCTACATTAGCTTTTAACATTAAGAGCTTCACTAAGAATTTCAAAATAGCAAAATGATGTCTCATAGTGCTTGAATGTCTTGTAGGAAAGTGTCGTTAGGTGGGCAAACTGGATACAAATTTAAGATATATAATTGAGCTCTATGGAGGTGACATGGTTTCCTCAAATGAGTCTCGGAACTTCCTATTTCACCAAACTGAAAAAGTCACGCATCAGAGATCCTGTATTGCTATGGTTCCCAAAATATCCTGAAAATGAGGATCTCAGACAAAATTGCCAGCTTTTGAGGAGAGTAATAATACCCGTATGTGACTTCCATGCATTTGTCTCTAATTCCTAAATAAGCGTGCATTCTACATGCTGTTCAATACCTCATCAAAGATGCTTCTCAGATCTCAGGGCCACGGAGAAGTGTATCTACCCTGATGGTTTGAGTCCTTTTAGAAAACAAAAGTTAAAGGAGCCATCATTTGTTTTTCCCTTTGACATAATTGTTAGGAAGAGATGTTTTCAACAGTTCAGTCTTTCTCATCAGGGTGTCTCCATATGCCCTGCCTCACCCAACACTCCTTATGACTCCGAAGAGGTGACAAGGGAAAAACTAATCTCAGGCAGAGCTAACTACCTCGGCTAATTCCCAACAGTAAAGCGCTCTGCCTCTGACACTTTCCCCTGCACTGTGTCATCTTTTGGAAAATCCTGTGTGCTAGCCAGTATTTCCTCTTACTTTTGTTATTGCAACCTGTAAACTGAGACTCAGAGGCTTAAGCAGTGGACCAGGATAAAGTAATCAGTAAGTGATGGAGCCATTTTTGCTCCAAAATCTATGCATTTTCCATTGTGCTATATCATCTGATATAAAACATACTGTGGTGTGAATTCAGTCTTGACAGAATTTTATAAGGGAGAAATCTTCTAATACAAATTACTTTCCTCTCAGTCTATTTTTTCACTTGCTTAACTCCATTTCCTGAGTTGTTCCTACACATTTGTATCTAAGACATCTTCCAGAATTACCTGTTACAAAATAAATAATTTATGATTTCCCACTTTTAATGCACTAACACAATGTTCCATAAAGTACAAACAATTTATTCTCCCCTCCTTTCTCTAAGAATAATACCTTCTTTATCAACAAGGCTAATAAAACAGAGTGTATCATCTGAAAATTAATTTGTTGTTTTTGGTGTGGGAGTGGAATATAGAGATTTCTACTACTTTACTTGGTATATCTAAGAAATGGATTAACTATAACCAAAAGAACATTGTTCTGCCTACAGCTAGTTGCCAAAGGCCACATGAAATTCAACCAGAGCTACATGCAACAAAACCTGTATGTCATTATTCCAGATAATATCTTAACACATCAGATCCCAGGCAGCTAATCAAAATTTTAGTAAGTTTTTATTTACAGTAAAATGTATCAGCTATAGGGTGTTTTTTCAGTCAAATAATATCTTTGAAACATTCAGATAATTCAGACATAGTGTTGGACCAATATAATTTCACAGCATTTTAAACCACATTTTAAATCACTGGACTTCCCTGGTGATCCAGTGGTTAAGACCCTGTGATTCCACTGCAGAGAGAATGGGTTCAATCCCTGGACAGTGAACTTAAGATCCCGCATGCCTTGCATTGTGGCCAAATAAATAAGTAAATCACATGCAAACTGATGTATTACTCTTTATTTTCAGCAGCATTCTTTTTGATAAAATTACCAAAGATCCCCAGTTTTACTTCTTAGGACAGCATATCATTTAATAGCCTTCAGATATGTTTTAGTACACTGCTCTATCCAAAATCTTACCTCTGCTCTTAACTCAGAGACCACTCTGTCATTGCTATTTTGAGATTTTGATTCTTCCCTTATAAGTCCTGATGCTTTTTCCATTTCATGTTTATGTTGACCATGAAGAATATCAAACTGCAAAAAGAAAAATTCATAATCACAAATTACAAAGGCTGGTTCCAGGATAATTCATATTAGCCTTTCATTTTGCTTTTTTTTTTTTTTTTGCAGTTGAACCGTGTATTTCTTTACACTTGCAGCTGAAAAATCCTGTGTTGTTGGAAAAGCAAATCAGCAAATATTCATTAATCTAAATCCACCAATTGAAAATTAGACAAATCTTCGTTACCTCCACAGATGCTTAATAATTGACCAACCAGATTCTGTTGCTGCTGCTGCTAAGTCGCTTCAGTCGTGTCCGACTCTGTGCAACCCCAGAGACGGCAGCCCACCAGGCTCTCCCATCCCTAGGATTCTCCAGGCAAGAACACTGGAGTGGGTTGCCATTTCCTTCTCCAAGAACATCTACAGAAGATGCCAATTAATTGCCATAGAAAACTATGGCAGGAAAATAATATAAACAAACTCTGGCACATGCAGACAATGGAATATTTTCAACACTAAAAAGAAATGAGCTGTCAGACAAATGAAGAGACATGGAGGAAATTTAACGCATGTTACTAAGTGGAAGAAGTCTACCTGAAAAGGCTACATCCTGTATGATTCCATCTTTATAACATTCTAGAAAAGGCAAAACTATGGAGACAGTAAAAAGATCAGTGGTTTCCAGGGACTGGAGGAGGAAGGGATGAATCGGTGGAGCATAGAGGATTTTTAGGGCAGAGAAATTATTTTGTATGATAAACTCTAATGATGGATACATGTTGTTACAACAGTGAAGGTCGCTCAGTTGTGTCCAACTCTTTGAAACCCCATGGACTGTAGCCCGCCAGACTCCTCTGTCCATGGGATTCTCCAGGCAAGAGTACTAGAGTGGGTTGCTATTCCCTTCTCCAGGGGATCTTCCTGACCCAGAGATCGAACCTGGGTCTCCTGCACTGCAGGCAGATTCTTTAACATCTAATCCATGAGAGCAGCCCATATAGTTATACATGTATAACATGTTGCTATTTGTCTAAACCAATAGAATGTATAAAACCAAGTGAACCTTAAAGTAATTTGGGTGACTGTGTGTCAACAAATGAATAAACGGGGTGAAGGATTTTGATAATGAGGGAAGCCACATATGAATGTGGGGTGGGAATTATATATAAGTAAGTGTAAGTGAAAGTCACTCAGTCGTGACCAACTCTTTGCAACCCTATGGACCATGGTCTACACAGTCTATGAAATTCTCCAGGCCAGAATACTGGAGTAGGTAGACTTTGCCTTCTCCAGGGGATCTTCCCAGCCCAGGGATTGAAACCAGGTCTCCTCATTGCAGGTGGATTATTTACCAGCTGAGCCACAAGGGAAGCCCAAGAATACTGGAGTGGGTAACCTATGCCTTCTCCAGCAAATCTTCCTGACCCAGGAAGCAAACTGAGGTCCCCTGCATTGCAGGCAGATTCTTTACCAGCTGAGCTATCAGGCAACACCACCTTCCATTCGATCTTGCTGTGAACCTACAACTACAGGAAAGGAAAAAAAAGTCTATAAAAACGAACATAAGAATGAGAAAAATCCTAGAAATGCAGACAATGATTTTTCCTGTAGCTGTTCTTATAATTAGAAGTTTTCAGCAGAATCGTAACATTTAATATGTGGATATATGCACATGTGATTTTTGTTTTATTAACATGTTTTCTTCATATATGTAGGTAAATGTTTCCAGAATTAAAATGACATAATTGGCATACAACCAGACAATAAATCAGAATATAAAAGCTATCATTGTATCCTTACATAAAATTTTTAAATAATGTTACTCATTATTATTATTAATAATATTATTGCATGCTTAGTCACTTAGTCATGTCCAATGTTTTGCAACCCTATAGACTGCAGCTCATGAGGCTCTTCTGTCCAGGCAAGGATACTGGAGTGGGTTGCTATTTCCTACTCCAAATAGTAATATTAAGCATATACTAATCTCAAGAAACCAGGTTTGATATATAGTTCCTTACTCAATGCTGACTGTAATCCTTTGTGTTAGGTCTGATTATTACCCCTTAAACAAAAATGAACCATATTTTTACTAGGCTTAAGTAACATTCCCAAATTCACAAAGCTAATAACTGGGGGAAGAAAATCTGAGAACATTCCTGCAAAATTCATTACCTGAGTTATTAATCATAAACCAATGCTCCATCTATAATTATAAAACTAAGTGTCTTAATAATTTTCTGAAAGGCAATAAGGTTATAGAAATAGATAGCAGAAGGAGCATAACAGAAGACACCATCACCCCAACATCCTAGAAATGGACCACAGTGAAAGGAGGAGCTGATTTGCCAACTACACAAAGGCTCCATGCTCAGAGCTGGTAATGTGGAACAGGACATCATGCAACGAAGTCCACTAAAAGGCTCTCTCCACACGTTTCTCTCCACTTTCATGTCGATTAAATAGCGTGGCATTAATCTCTGGCCAAAATAAAATAAAATTCACTTTCCTAACAAAAGAATAACAAATCGCAAGCAACAGTTTTGGGACTGTGTTCACCAGAGTCAAATTTAACTCATGCTGGTAACTGAGTGCCCCTCACTTCACTTCTGAAATCTTGGTCATTACTTCCCAGGGAACTAGATCAATAATGAGCCCTTCCACTGTCAACAGAACTTTCAATAAACCCCTCAAAGGAGAGAAGAGGGAGGAAAATACATTTTCATACATGCAGCAGTGGGAATCCACATCAACTACCTAAAATAAGTCCATTTCCTTCATCATTGTGAGTGGAAAATCAAGGATCTCTGGACATAGGTAGAACCTCAAGAGCATGAAAAAATGTGACCAGGACTAAGGAATAGAATGTCTGATGGAAAAAAACAAAACAGGAAAAATGATACTATTTAAGATATGAAAGAGAATGTTTTATTAAAACTTTAATCACTTTCTTGAGGAAAAAATAAATACATAATTGCTTTTGTTGTTCAGTCCCTAAGTCATGTCCAACTCTTTGTAACTCCATGGACTGAAGATGCCAGGCTGCTCTATCCTTCAGTATCTCCTAGAGCTTGCTCAGATTCCTGTCCATTGAGTCAGTCATGCCATTTAAGCATCTCATCCTCTGTCGCCCCCTTCCCCTCTTGTCCTCAGTTTCTCTCAGCATCAGGAAAGAATGCCTTTCCAGTGAGTCAGCTCTTCACATCAGGTGGTCAAAGCATTGGACCTTCAGCGTCAGCATCAGTCCTTCCAGGGCTGATTTCCTTTAGGACTGACGGGTTTGATCTCCTTGCATTTCAAACAACTCTCAAGAGTCTTCTCCAGCACCCCAATTAGAAAGCATCAATTTTTCTGTGCCCAGCCTTTTTTGCAGTCCAATTCTTACACCCATACATGACTACCAGAAAAACCATAGCTTCGACTATACAGACTTTTATTGACAAAGTGATGTCTCTGCTTCTTGACATGCTGTCTAGGTTTATATATTTAATATGCTGTCTAGGTTTACATATTTATAAATATGTATTACATTCATAAATTAAAGACAAAGCAATTTCAAATTTTAAAGAATAAAACAACATTTTTAGCATATGTTTAGTCATCCTTCAGATAAAATTTACTAAAATAGTTATAAGACAGAGTTAAATATTGGAGGGTACCCATTCCCTCGATGCATTCAGTCCTTTAGACAGCTCACACACACTCGTGGTACTGTATGTCAATCAGAACTCTAACAACCTCCAAATGTCTAGTCCATCCTGAAGGTGTTCCCCTGAACTCCTCATCCACACACGCAACTTTCTACTTATCACTTCCATAGGAGTCCAAAGCTTAACATTTTGAAAAGACTAAGTACTTCTCGCTCAAATGCTCTTCTGCTGTGCTGTGCTTAGTTGCTCAGTCATATCCAACTCTGTGCGACCTCGTGGGACTTTAGCCCACCAGACTCTGCTGTCCATGGGGATTCTCCAGGCAAGAACACTGCAGTAGGTTGCCATGCTCTCCTCCAGGGGATCTTCCCAACCCAGGGATTGAACCCAGATCTCCTGCATAGCAAGTGGATTCTTTACCATCTGAGCCTCCAGGGAAGGGCAAGAATACTGGAGTGGGTAGCCTGTCCATTCTCCAGCGGATCTTCCCAACCCAAGAATTGATCCAGGGTCTCCTGCATTGCAGGTGGATTCTTCACCAGCTGAGCCTCCAGGGAAGCCCTGTTCCTCTGTTAGTCTTTGCCATCTCAGCAAATATCACTTCTAGTCTTCCCTTTGATCAAGCCCCAAATATTTCACTTATGCTTAATATTTTTTCTTTGATGTGCCATATTCAGACTAAAATCAACTGAATTTAGCCTTCACACAATTTAATAAATCCATTCACTTTCTAACTTCACCACTACTGCCCTGGTCAACCACCACGATTTCGGTTATTTTAATAAGCTGCCACACTCTCTGCTTCTCCTTGTGGATCTGTATTTTCTTTCTCAAAACAGCAGTCAAATAAAGCTTTATATAAAGTAAATCAAATCATGTAATTCCTGTATTCAAATCTTTCCTCAGGCTTACCAATCCGTTCAGAGTATAAATGAAAATTTTTATTAGCCTCTTAGTTCTATGACCCTCAGTTCTGGTCTCTATTTATTCCAACCCCTGATTCTAAACTAGCCACTCTGACCTCATGTCTCCTACAGACTTCAGACAAGCAAGAACAAAAAAGAAAATAAAAACAATAAATAAAATATTATAAAGCTAAAACAATTAAAACATAACAGAAAAAATGATTAGCATATTAATGAAACAACTATACTCCCTCCTATTAAAACAGTGAGTTATTTTCTTTAACAGGTTCTTGCTGGGGGCAAATCAATGAATTCTTCCCAGTCTTGTTTCAAATAATGAAAACAAAAAGCATGGAAAACAAAACAGAACCTAGTTTCCTTCCTACTCTAAGAGATTCTAGAGTCATGGTATTTAAGTTTCCCAACCACACACCTTGCTACATTAGAAACATCTTTGTTACATAGGTAAAGAAAAAAAAATGAGTTATTTCGATCATTTAGACATATTTTGAACTCAAAACCACCTTAGTTTTGCCATTTAGCTCTTCAACTTAAGGTTTAAATTAATGGTGTATGCTTAGTCTTTCAGTCTCGTCTCTCTGCAGCTGCATGGACTGCAGCCCACCAGGCTCGTTCATGGAATTTTCCAGGCTAGAATACTGGAGTGGGTTGCTATCTCCTACTCCAGAGAACTTTCCAGACACAGAGATCGAACCCACGCCTCTTGTGTCTCCTCCATTGGCAGGTGGATTCTTTACCACTGGCGCCACCTGGGAAACCTTTGGATTAATGGAGCTGTAACTAAAAATCTCTATTTAGCAACTAAAAAGTTAAAAGTCATGGACAAGCAGATGCTAAAAGTTATTAATTCAGCAGAATTACGAGTGTCACCCACAAATGATATATCACAGTAGTTAAATTGAATATGACAGAAATAGGAAATATCTGATTAAGTGAATGAGTCAGCATCAGAAAACATTTTCCAAGTTTATGTCCTTTTATGTAAAATTCATTTAAGTGTAGTCTCTTGCTGCAATAGTTTTTTTTTTGAAATTGCATCATAATTCCAGAATTTCTTTTCAAAGTTCCTCTTTTCATACTGCAGTATTTGTGAAAGGTTAAATCAGGCTACTTATCATATCTCTGACTTCGGAAATATCTGCCATAATTTGCTTCTGGAAAATTAGCAACATTACATGTATATATTTACTTGAATACATTTAGATTACCATAGAGTGGAAAATCTTTCTGGGGACAACGTCTAGAAAACAAAAATATTGTATAACATAAACTAAAATATTTTCTTATTTAATTGGATGATATAGGAGAAGGAAAATGCATTCAATGTTCAGTTAAGCACCAAACATCATGGTTTCTTGCACTTATATATTTTCAACTTTCCACATCTCTGCATATCCCCCACCAAGCTTAGGGCATCTGATCATTTCTTTCTGGATTACGTGACAGACTCAGAACTGTTTTTTCATCACCCATGTCTCCCAAACTCTTCTTTATACCAAACTTTGAGTCATTTTTTATTATAATCATATTGACCTTAGTCAACACATTTCAGCGGCTTTTCCCATTGCCTTCATGTTGATACATAACATTTATAATTTGGCTTTGGGGATAAGTATTGACCATCAACTAGTTCAGAATATATGATCAAGTGTTTAACAGTTAGGTAGGTGAGGATCCCAGATTCTCATGGAAAGTGAGGATTGTAAAGTGGAGACTGCCTCAGCAGAAGGCCATGCAGGCACCTCCCTGGAGCTCCAGGGCTTATGACTATACCTTCCAATGTAGAGGGTGCAGGTTCCCTTCTGGACAGGCAGCTAAGATCCTGCATGCACAAAACCAAAAAAACCCAAAACAAAACCAGAAGGAATATTATGACAACCTGAATGAAGACTGGAAAAGAAAAACGAAGAGAAGGCTTTCCAAATATCACTGTCCCAGGGACAGCTAGCAACAAGGTTCAGCTCTTTCAAATAACTTGAATTAACCATTAGCATACAGAGCAGCCTCCAAAATTTCATCACTTATAGATTCAAAACTTAGTCAAATATTCTTTTAAGTAAACTTTACCTAATTCACTCCCTCAGCCTGAAAAAATGGTAGTAAACAGACTAAAGAATGTGTAACTACCATGAATGCAAATTTTACTGTATCTTTCAAGTCAAATAAAACACTGATTTTAGTGGCCTTTAAACTCTTTTGCTCTCATGCTAAAGTATCCTTTATCTTCTTAAAGTGTGTCTTAAAATATTACATTTATTTAGATTCAAAAAATAAAATTTCTGGTGAATTTTAATTATTGACATTTTAAGTAAGACGGCTGTATCATGCTTCACACTGCTGCTGCTGCTGCTAAGTCGCTTCAGTCGTGTCTGACTCTGTTCGACCCCATAGACGGCAGCCCACGAGGCTCCCCCGTCCCTGGGATTCTTCAGGCAAGAACACTGGAGTGAGTTGCCATTTCCTTCTCCAGTGCATGAAAGTGAATTCGCTCAGTCATGTCCAGCTCTTTACGACCCCATGGCCTGCAGCCCACCAGGATCCTCTGTCTATGGGATTTTCCAGGCAAGAGCACTGGAGTGGTTGCCAGTTCCTTCTCCAGTGCTTCATGCAATGGCATATAAAAACCACATAAATGTGATATTCACTCTCATCTGTTAAAAAAATTATATGGTTAATTTTATTCCTTAAATTTTTACTTCTATTCCGTCTCTTTCATGTCATCATACTGTAACATATGTTTATACTTGAAAAGGTTTTTACTCTATGAGATGAAATAGAAATATGTGCATTAAATATGTATGCATATATTATGATTGTAAGGTTTCAAATGTTAAAAAGTGTATCTTGGGTTGAATTATTTTAAAAATTATTTCAGGTACATGGTTTCATAAAAATAAAATCAGATAGCACATACTGTGATACATAATTTTAAAATATAAATTTATCATTTACTGGCAATGCATCTTTTAATGAGATGGACACATTTTTCCAATTAGTTTGTGTATCCATGGATGAAATTACTTATTGACAGAAATGAAATGAGAATTATCATCAATTTTATTTATTCTTTTTTAAATATGAACCCTGAGAAAGTTGATCACACATCAGTTTGTTAGCGCTACGGGGACATCCAAAAACCACATGCTTCTTATAGGAAGAACACACTACCTAAGAGAACACTGTGAAACAATTACTTAC
>SJYC01062608.1:0-11973 GCA_006408675.1 Madoqua kirkii
TGGAAAACTCAGCAGTGGCCACAGGACTGGAAAAGGTCAGTTTTCATTCCAATCCCAAAGAAAGGAAATGCCAAAGAATGCTCAAACTACCGCACAATTGCACTCATCTCACACGCTAGTAAAGTAATGCTCAAGATTCTCCAAGCCAGGCTGCAGCAATACATGAACCATGAACTTCCAGATGTTCAAGCTGGTTTTAGAAAAGGCAGAGGAACCAGAGATCAAATTGCCAACATTTGCTGGATCATGGAAAAAGCAAGAGAGTTCCAGAAAAACATCTACTTCTGCTTTATTGACTATATCAAAGCCTTTGACTGTGTGGATCACAATAAACTGTGGAAAATTCTGAAAGAGATGGCAATATCAGACCACCTGACCTGCCTCTTGAGAAACCTGTATGCAGGTCAGGAAGCAACAGTTCGAACTGGACATGGAACAACAGACTGGTTCCAAATAGGAAAAGGAGCACGTCAAGGCTGTATATTGTCACCTTGATTTAACTTATATGCAGAGTACATCATGAGAAACGCTGGACTGGAAGAAACACAAGCTGGAATGTTGATTGCTGGGAGAAATATCAATAACCTCAGATATGCAGATGACATGATCCTTATGGCAGAAAGTGAAGAGGAACTAAAAAGCCTCTTGATAAAAGTGAAAGAGGAGTGAAAAAGTTGGCTTACAGCTCAACAATCAGAAAACTAAGATCGTGGCATCTGGTCCCATCACTTCATGGGAACTAGATGGGGAAACAGTGGAAACAGTGGCAGACTTCATTTTGGGGGGCTCCAAAATCACTGCAGATGGTGATTTCAGCCATGAAATTAAAAGACGCTTACTCCTTGGAAGGAAACTTATGACCAACCTAGATAGCATATTCAAAAGCAGAGACATTACTTTACCAATACAGGTCTATCTAGTCAAGGCTATGGCTTTTCCAGTGGTCATGTTGGATGTGAGAGTTGGACTGTGAAGAAAGCTGAGTGCCAAAGAGTTGATGGTTTTAAACTGTGGTGTTGGAGAAGACTCTTGAGAGTCCCTTGGACTACAAGGAGATCCAACCAGTCCATTCTAAAGCAGATCGGTCCTGGGTGTTCTTTGGAAGGACTGATGCTAAAGCTGAAACTCCAATACTTTGGCCACCTCATGAGAAGAGCTGACTCATTGGAAAAGACTCTGATGCTGTGAAGGATTGGGGTCAGGAGGAGAAGGGGACAACAGAGTATGAAATGGCTGGATGGCATCACCAACTCGATGGACATGAGTTTGGGTGAACTCTGGGATTTGGTGATGGACAGGGAGGCCTGGCATGCTGCAGTTCATGGGGTCGCAAAGTGTCAGACACAACTGAGTAAGTGAATTGAACTGAACTGAAGACTAGGAAAAATCAAATACTCATTTTGAGTATATTTTATTAGGGCTAAAGTGTGTGATTTAACTTCACCAAGTAAGAAAGTACCAACTTTGGTAATAATGAAAGAATATCTTTCTTTTCTGCAAAGTTTTAGAATTTGAAATGTTTTTGTTTTCCTGTTTAGTCCCGGTCTCTTGATGACCTATACATCTGATGACCTATGTATCTGACCCTGGCAGCTCAGCTGGTAAAGAATTTGTCTGCAATTCAGAAGACCCCAGTTCAGTTCCTCGATGGGGAAGATCCTCTGGAGAAGGGATAGGCCACCCACTCCAGTAATCTTGGGTTTCCCTAGTGGCTCAGATGGTAAATAATCCACTTGCAGTGTGGGAGATCTGGTTTCATTCCCTGGGTCTGAGAGATCCCTTTTTTGTTTTCCTGTTTAGTCCCGGTCTCTTGATGACCTATACATCTGATGACCTATGTATCTGACCCTGGCAGCTCAGCTGGTAAAGAATTTGTCTGCAATTCAGAAGACCCCAGTTCAGTTCCTCGATGGGGAAGATCCTCTGGAGAAGGGATAGGCCACCCACTCCAGTAATCTTGGGTTTCCCTAGTGGCTCAGATGGTAAATAATCCACTTGCAGTGTGGGAGATCTGGTTTCATTCCCTGGGTCTGAGAGATCCCTTGGAGGAGAGCATGGCAACCCACTCCAGTATTCTTGCCTGGAGACTCCCCATGGACAGAGGAACCTGATGGGCTACAGTCCATGGCGTCCCAAAGAGCTGACACGATTGAGCAACTAAGTATATGCACCCGAACACTGCCAAAATCAAAGCTTTCATTTAGAAAAATAATATCATTTTTAAATGTTAACCTCTTGCTTCAGACATGCATAAAGCAGATAATGTTAATATATTTTCTTATGGGAAACAGATGAAATAGGAAATGGCAACCCACTTCAATATTCTTGCCTGAAGAATCCCATGGCCAGAGGAGCCTGGCAGATTATGGCCCATGGGATTGTGAAGAGTTGGACAAAACTGAGCAACTAAGTGTGCATGGGAAACGGAAAATTATGCCTCCTAATTTTTTTTCTAAAAATTAGAAAATTTTTCTAAATATTAGAAAATTTAATGATGTTTCCATTTAAAAAATCAGCATGTTTATGTTCTTTATTGAGTTGTCATAGGAATAATTGGTAAGAAGGCAGATTATAGAAACTCAATTTAAAAATCTACATTAGTTGAAAGAAGTGATTTAAAGTTGCACTTCTATGAGATGTCCAGCATGGGTAAATCTACAGTACTACATTAGATCAGTGATTACCTAAAGCTGTGGGAATTTTAGGGAACTAAGAGGTGACTGCTGAAAGATCTGTTTCCTTGGTGGCATAGATGGTAAAGAATCTGGCTCCAACACAGAAGACATGGGTTCGATCCCTGGGTTAGGAAGATGCCCTGGAGAAGGAAATGGCAACCCACTCCGGTACTCTTGCCTGGAGAATTCCATGGACAGAGGAGCCTTGTGGGCTACAATCCACGGGGTCACAAAGGGTCAGACAACACTAAGCATGCATGCATGCTAAAGGATCTAGGGTTTCTTTCTCAACCGATGATGATTATGGTGACAGTTGCACAAGTCTGTGAATATATTAAAAACCATTGTATTACGCTCTTTACAGTGAATTGCATGGTATGTGAATTATATCTGTTGTTGTTGTTGCTTAGTTGTTAAGTCATATCTGACTCCCAGTGGGCTTCAACCTGCCAGGCTCCTTCGTCCATGGGATTCTCCAGACAAGAATATCGGAGTGGGTTGCCATTTCCTTCTCCAGAGGATCTTCCCAACCCAGATATTGAACCCACTTCTCCTGCACTGGCAGCTGGATTCTTTACCACTGAGCCACCTGGTAAGCCTGAATTATATATAAATAAACCTATCGAAATATGTAAAAAGGAAAGATTAATTTAATCAAAAGAATTACAGCAATTAAATCTTCTAATTTAATTTTAAGTCACAAAGAGCATCTGTTAGAAGCATTCTTAGTCAATCTGAAACACAATACAAGTTTTCACCTCTTAATTTGTCTTCTTGGCCTCCCTATTTTAGGAAGAATCAAGAAGCCTCCTCATCCACTTCTCTTTGTAGATAATTTATCATTGTGAATGTGATTCAAAATCAATTCAAAGATTTCATACTTAAACTCTCTCTGTCAATATTAAAATGGCACTTGAACTTTGCATAAGATGCTGTTTGTAATGTAATTACACTGCTCTTGGAAACATTCCATTTTACAAGACTTTTCACTGATTTGGTGACTTGAAACTTGTTAATATGTTCTTCCTTTCCCCTAACATATGAAATTTCAAAATCACTGGAGATTTGAACCTGAACTGTATAAGTCTTTCCCACAATGAAAGAGCTGACAAAATCAGTTTTCTTCTTTGGGACTTTGTGGCTTTTGAATAAACAATGCATTATCTAGAATCAGCAAAAACCATCTATATAGTGGAAAAAAAAAGTCAGAACAATGGAAAATAGTCCAGAAGTAAGATGTCATAAACTATATAAAGCATTTCTTTCTTTTTATATTGATGTGACTAACTAGGAGTACATGTAGCTCTTTCAATGCCAGTTATGTTAATACAACTGGAAAAGAGAAAAAAAAAACCATTGAGCAGAAAAAAAATAGAACTTGCAGAGAGAAGATATGGTCAGGTTATAGATTTTTTGGTAAAGTTGATGTATTAAGGTTCTTTAGCAAAACAGACCAAGATACGTGTGTGTGTGTGCACACATACACACTTAGTTACTCAGTCATGTCTGACTCTTTGCAACCCCATGGACTATAGCCTGCCAGGCTCTTCTGGCTATGGGGATTCTCCAGGCAAAAATACTGGTGTGGGTTGCCATTTCCTTCTCCAGGGGATCTTTGTGACCCAAGGATTGAACCCAGGTTTCCCCCATTGTAGGTGGATTATTTGTGATCTGAGCCACCAGGGAAGCCCAAGAATACTGGAGTGGGTAGCCTGTCTCTTCTCCAGGGGAACTTCCCAACCCATGGATCAAACTGGGGTCTCCTGCATTGCAGGCAGATTCTTTACCAACTGAGCCACCTGGGAAACCTATATATATACAGTCAAAGGTATGATTTTTCTGGTAGTCATGTACAGATATGAGGGTTGGATCATAAAGAAGGTTGAGCACTGAAGAATTGATGCTTTCAAACTGTAGTGCTGGAGAAGACTCTTGAGAGTCCCTTGAACAGCAAGGAGATCAAAACAGTCAATCCTAAGGGAAATCAACCCTGAACATTTTTCAGAAGGACTGATGCTGAAGCTGAAGCTCCAATCCTTTGGTCACCTGATGCAAAGATCAACTCACTGGAAAAGACATTGATTCTGGGAAAGATTGAGGGCAGGAGGAGAAATAAGCAACAGATGATGAGATGGTTTGAGAGCATCAATGACTCAGTGAACATGAGTTTGAGCAAACTCTGGGAGATAGTGAAGGACAGGGAACACATATGCTACAGTCTCCAGGGGTCAAAAAGAGTCAGACATTACTGAGCAAATGAACTGAACTGATACATACATAGAATTTCATTTATTTTTATTTTCCATAAAAATTTTTATCATAGGGAATTGGCTCACTTGACTATGGAGGCCAACAATCCCCAATATGTACAGTCAGCAAGCTGGAGACCAAGGAGACCCAGTGGTAAAAGCTCCAATCCAAGTTAAAAGACCTGAGAGCCAGAAAGGCTCATGGTGGAGCTCCAATCTAAGTCCAATAGGCTCGAGATCCTCCATGAAAACTGGTTTCCATTAAGAGAAGAACTGGTATTCTAGGTCAAAGACATAGGCAAAAGGAATTCCCTGTTACTTGCATGTAGATCAGACTTTTTGTTTATTCAGGCCTTCAACTTATGAGATGACAACCACCCACATCAGGAAGGGCAATGTGCTTTACTGAGTCCACTCATTCAAATGCTACTTTCATCTCAAAACACACTCATGGACACACTCAGAATAATGTTTGACCAATACATGGGCACGTGGTGGTGGCCAAGCCAAGTTGAGCTTTAATGTGAAATGATCACAATGGGTTTTGGGGATTTCCACACTTCCCAACCTCCTCTCCAGGTCATATTTTAGAGCAGCAGATATCAATTCAAGGTGTGCAGCAGGATAATGAGCTTCTAAATACACAGATACATAATCATCCTCATAACCAACTAACTCAAAATCTTTCAAGAGATACCTGGACATGTATATTTAAAAAAATTATTTTCAGTTGAATCTAATGCATTTTGCTATCTTGATACAATTGAAGAAAAAGATTATTTACTCTTCCTTTTATAATATTCAGATTATCCATGTGAGAACCCTCGTGAGATTTCATCAGCACCTCCTTTTGTGTATACTAGATGATGCTAATGTGAATACGGAATTATATATTCTATTGGCTTTGATCACAACCTCAGAACTATATTACAAAAGAAAACTGCCTCAAGTGACAATTACACATTCCAAAGTGCATTTCAAAGAATACTCTTTGTTTTAGTGTGTCATCTGTGCCTTTTCAGTTCTCCCATATGATCTCTGTAAAAATACCAGCTAACAGAGCCTTCTGTCTTTATGATTTCTCCACTCTCTTTAAAACTACTGGTACTAATTAGGATGCACCAGAGCCTAGAAGAGGAGGGCGTGATGCTCTGAGTCTCCACCATGTCCAGAGCTCTTTCTCATCTGAGCAGCTACAGTCAGTTCCTCCCCTTAACGTGCCACACTTGGAACTACTATCCTGGACACAACCCCGAGGATGCCTCATTCAGACGCTGCTGTCTAGAAGGTGATCAGTGGCCTAGAAAATAATCTAAGACTGGAACCCATTTACCAGGGGATAATAATTAGGGGATACAACGAGGGAAGGAGAGGGGGTACCAATAGAGAGAATAGCATTGAAAAATAGATAGTTTCCCGGTGGCACTAGTGGTAAAGAACCTGCGTGCTCACGCAATAGACGGAAGAACCTCAGGTTTAATTCTTGGTAGGGAAGACACCATGGAGGAAGGCATGGCAACCCACTCCAGTAGTCTTGCTTGGACCATCCCCATGTACAGAGGAGCCTAGCAGGCTGCAGTCCATAGGGTTGCAGGGAGTCAGACATGACTGAAGACATCTTGGCTAGTAGGAAATTGTTGTACAACACAGGAAGCTCAGCTCCGCACTCTGTAATGACCTTGGGGGTGAGATGAGGGGAGTGGGGTGGGAGGGACGTTCCAGAGAGAGGGGATATATGTATACTTATAGCAGATTCATGTGTGTTGTACGGCAGATATCAATACAACATTGTAATTATGCTCCAGTTAAAAACAAATTTGTGAAAAATGAAAAGGGATTGTGGAGATGGTGGTTTAGTCACTAAATCATGTCCAACTCTTGCAACCCTACTAGGCTCCTCTGTCCATGGGATTTTCCAAGCAAGAATATTGGAGTGGGTTGCCATTTCCTACTCCTGGGGATTTTCCCAACCAAGGGATCGAACCTGGGTCTCCTGCACCACAGGCAGATTTATTAATACAGTCCATGGAATTCTCAAGGCCAGAATACTGGAGTGGGTAGCTGTACCCTTCTCCAGGGGATATTCCCAACCCAGGAATTGAACCGGCGTCTCCTGCATTGCAGGTGGACTCTTTACCAGCTGAGCTACCAGAGAAAAGGGGTTGAAAAACCACATAAAACCCTGGACATAGAAGTTCATACCAGCCTTGTCCATAATTGCTAGAACTTGGAAACAACCAAGATATCCCTCAGCAGGTGATTGATAAACTTTGATACATCCTTTCAATGGAATATTATTTAGTGCTAAAAAGAAAGGAGCTATTAATCCATGAGAACACATGGAGGAAAGTATATCATTAAATGAAAGAAGTCAATCTAAAAAGGTTACATACTGTGTGTCCAACTCTATGACATTCTGAAAAGGAAAACCTATGGAGACAATAAAATATCAGTGGTTACCAGGTGTTGGAAGAGGTGGGGCAAGGAAGGATGAATGCATGGAGCAGAGGATGTTTAAGACTGTAAAAGCAATACATTTGATAGCATCACGGTGGATATATATCAGGATAAGTTTGTCACAACCCCTAGAACATACCCTAAGGTACATTCACACTGAGACTGAACCCTAGGGTAAATGGTAGACTGAGTGATTATGTGTCAAGGTACTTTCATCCTTGGTAAAATGTGTCCCATTCTGTTGAGTATATTAACCATTGGAAAGGCTTTTATGGGCAGGGACAGGAGGTATATGGGAAATCTCCACTATGGAGAACAGTTCAGGGGTTCGATTAAAAATTAAAAATGTAAGTACCATGTGATCCAGCAATCCCACTTCTGGGTATATAACCAAAATCATTGAAATCAGGTCTCTAAGAGATAGCTGCATGCATATATGTGGGTGCATGCGTGCGTGCTGTCGCTTCAGTAGTGTCTACTTGGGGCTCTAGGGACTGTAGCCCACCAGGTAACGCTGTCCAACAGCACTGGAGTGGGTTGCCCTGCCCTCCTCCAGGATATCTTCCTGACCCAGGGATCGAACTCACAGCTCCCGCATTGCAGGCAGATTCTTTACTTCTGAGCCACCGGGGTAGGCCATCCTCATATTTACTGCAGCACTATTCACAACAGCAAAGACAAGGAAACAAGCCAAATGTCCATGAACAGTGAATGAATAAAGACAATGAGGTATATACATACAGTGGAATCTCATTCTGCCTTAAAGGTAAGGAAATCCTGCCATTTGCAACATGGGTGAATCTAGAGGAAATTATGCTAAAGTGAAATTAGTCAGTAACAGAAAGACAAATACGGCATGATGCTCATATGAGGTATATCTAAAACATCCCGAATTACAGAATGTAGAATAGGATGGTTGGAGAAGGCAATGGGAATCCACTCCAATACTCTCGCCTGGAAAATCTCATGGATGGAGGAGCCTGGTAGGCTACAGTCCATGGGGTCGTTAAGAGTTGGGCATGACTGAGTGACTTCACTTTCACTTTTCACTTTCATGCATTGGAGATGGAAATGGCAACCCACTCCAGTACTCCTGCCTGAAGAATCTCAGGGACAGAGGAGCCTAGTGGGCTGCCGTCTAGGCGGACACACAGAGTCAGACACGACTGAAGCGACTTAGCAGCAGCAGCAGAATAGGATGATTATCAGGGGCTAGGAGCAGGGGAGGGCAAAATGAGGAATTCTGTTTAAATGAATAGAAAGTTTCTGTTGAGCAAGATGAATAAGTGTGAGAGATCTGCAGTCCAGCATTGTACTTGTAGTTAACAATACAGTATTGAGGTTGTTCTTTAGCTGCTAAGTCACGCCCAACTCTTTTGGACTGTAGCCCACCAGGCTCCTCTGTCCTTGGGATTTCCCAGTAAGAATACTGGAGTGGATGGCCATTTCCTTCTCCAGGGGATCTTTGTCACCCAGGGAATCTTTGTCATCCAGGGATTGAACCCACATCTCCCACTTAGCAGGTGGATTCTTTACCACTCAATCACCTGGGAAGCCCAACGATATGGTATTGTGCCCTTTAAAATGTTCAGGTTTAAATCTGAACAAACCTTTAAGCCAAAGCAATATGTTAAAAGAACAGATCTCGTGTGAAGTGTTCTTACAACAAAGCAAGCACACACACACACATAAGAACACAAGAAAAATGTTGGAGATGAGGGACAAGTTTAGTGCCTTGCTGTCATGATAGTAACATGATGTGTGTCCAAACTCATCAAAATGGATACATTGTGTGCAATTTTTTGCATATTAATTATACCTCCATAAAGCTAAACAAAATCATTAGAAATACTTGGAACTCCCCCCACCAAAACACATGCCACCTTCTAACCCCAAAATACCATGAATTCCTAACTCCAGTCTTCGTCTTTAAAGTGTATATTTGAGAAAAAAAAAAAAGAGAGAGAGAGATGTTTATAGAGTTAGGAAATGATAATGCAGATGAAAATAATGGGCACAAATTTTCCATATTTTTTTATATCATAGTTTTTTAAATGGTATACTACGCCTTCCTGTTTTATAGCTGCTTCTCTCACTCAGGTGTCTACAATCAATACCTTTGATGTCAGTATATTCATAGCAGAGCTGACATGAGCAGAATGCCTTGATCCAATCTCCTTTTCAACATGAAAACTGCCTCGTAAGTTAAAAAAAAAAAAAAAGCTCATGCTATTTACTAAAAGCAGGCTCCTTATCTCCAGAATGGTCTTAACTGAGTATCCCTGTATAGGGATTTCTTCCAGAAAATGATAAAACCAGAATTTTTGGATTTAGGAGGCATGCATCTCTGGAAAGTGTCCTTTCAGCTGGAATAGAGAATAAAGATGTTCACAGACAGACTGCTGGCCACGGTCACTGTGTAACCCCCTTAGAGACCTTATCTTTTATCTTTTCAACCTACTTTAATCATCATTCTCAAAGTATTCATTTGTGTAGATTAATTAAATATCAGCTGACTTCTTGGTACTATATTTAAAATTTTAAATTAGTCTTGGTTAACTTAATCAGATACTAAAACATCTGATTTCAACCTATCATTTTTCTTTACCACTTTATGTTTCTATTAGTACAAGTAAAGTAGGTTCTAAGTAGCCTAATTTTCATTCATAATACTTATAATAGCCTCAGAGTTAAGTCAGTCATATCACTGTTCTGAGGATTACCTTGACGATGTCTATAAATTATCCACTAGTAGTTCAATTAATTCTGAGTTACGTAATTTAGTGCTTACATTATTCTTAACTACATTTGTTTAAAAGGTCTTGAAGGCACTTCTATGAGCAAAGTGGTGCCCCATAGGCTTCATTGTTCTTATACATTTATAGAATTCTAATATGGTATTTTATCAGTCTCACTCTTTTCTCCAGATAAGCTAATTTATGTCTTGCAAAGAACAAGTTGAACAGATTTCATGATGCATGGGACGATAGATGTGAAGGTTCACTTCAGTGCCCTGGAAAATCTAAAATCTTCAGCGATGCAGGGCAGTAGCCTCTCAGTTAATAAGAAAACTGGTCTAGGATTTCACCTACTCTCCCCAGGTGCTGCAGTGCTCAAGAATCCGCCCGCCAGTGCAGCAGACATGAGAGACTGGAGTTCTATCCCTGAGTCAGGAAGATCCCCTGGAGAAGGAAATGGCAACCCATTCCAGTATACTTGCCTGGAAAATTCTATGGACAGAGGAGCTGGAGGGCTACAGTCCATGAGATCACAAAGAGTTGGATACGACTGAGCGATTAACACTACAAGTATTTAAAACAAATATTTATAAAGAACACTGTGCCGCTGATGCTGCTAAGTCGCTTCAGTCGTGTCCGACTCTGCGACCCCATAGACGGCAGCCCACCAGGATCCCCATCTCTGGGACTCTCCAGGCAAGAACACTGGAGTGGGTTGCCATTTCCTTCTCCAATGCATGAAAGTGAAAAGTGAAAGTGAAGTTGCTTAGTCGTGTCCGATCTTCAGCGACCCCCATGGACTGCAGCCTACCAGGCTCCTCCGTCCATGGGATTTGCCAGGCAAGAGTACTGGAGTGGGGTGCTATTGCCTTCTCCAAAGAATCAGTCACTTATTGTTAAAGCAAGGGATTATACTTATTTGTAATTGATAATACTTATGTGAATATTTGATTCTCTATGAGTTCCATAAAAATGGTCATTACAACACTCTTGGAATTCATAATCTAATTTCAAATCAATATTCACAGACTCAGAGGGAAAGCTGACTCTTAAAATCAGCATGGGAACAGCATTTTGAATATAACCATCTCTACTGCTGCTCATTGTCTACGTTGCATTTTAAATACCTATTAGATTTTACAATTAAATCCTCATATTTACTCTTCTCTAAATGTAAGTAATGTAAGAATGATTTCCCTCTAAAGCACACCACACTTTCAAATACATTTTTAAAAAATTTGGTCTATTAAGCACATCTGTTTCCAACTCTAAAAACTGCTCATCTCTCCATTTGCAGTTTTTAGCCAGGCATGTATTTGTTTGTAAGTTTCAGGCATTTAAAAAGACATGCAATATTCAAAAACTTTTATAGATGAAAAACTACAGTGAAAGGAAGGGTCATTTAACAGAATTGTTGAGAAGTGGACTAAGAAAGGAGAATTCACATAAAGTTCCAGAGGATGTATCATGCTAACTCTATCTGTCAATCAACTTATTTGAATTTTAAATATTTCACACTGATAACTACTGTACCTTTCTAAATGTACTGTAAGATTCCTGTCTCTTACAATCTTTATAAAACAATTAAACAAAGAATATATAAAAATTACATGTGACTATTTTTATTGTCTAAATTTTTTTAAACATTCTATAATGTTTTATAAAAGTAAATTAAATGTGTATACTACATGACTTTCAAAGTCTCTGAATATCGTAAATTCCCTTTTAGGACATGGGAAGAACTATTTAAAAAAAAAAAATCCCATGTAGGGATTTCTCTGGTGGTCCAGTGGTTAAGACTGTGCTCCCAATGCTGGAGGCCTAGGTTCCACCCTGATCAGGAAACTAGCTCCC
>SJYC01062612.1:0-16316 GCA_006408675.1 Madoqua kirkii
CACTCAATTTTGTTTAGTCAGATGTGAAACTTGAACTATTTCCTGTCCTAAAGTGTTTCTCAAGCAAGTTTAAGTGGGGATGTGTAATCCTTATGTGTAGTTACTAAAGCATTCATTTTCTCTATACATTTGTACCTAACATTCATGTTTTATTTCAGATGACTCTGAAAGCATTTGTTAGTGTTTGTAGCACAGAGTCTTTGATATATGGGAAAATATTCTAATGCTTTTTGAGTCTGGTTTCTTATATTGATTTTTGCATAGTTTTTAACCACACACAGAAAAAAAGGAGTGGGGAGCACCAGGAAACTCTTGAAGGTGATGGACATGTTTATTATCTTGAAAATGATGCTTTCATGAGTGCACACATAGGGCCAAGCTCATCAAATTGTGTACAGTAAATACATGCAGTATTTTATACCAGTGATACCTCAATAAAGCTGTTTTTTAAAATACCAGGCTGCCATGATTACTGCAAGTAGTTTTGAATGCAGTATATAGCCATATTAATAAAATTTGATGGGTCCAAAATGTATAGACTATATTACTAAATGTAGTATTTCTTGCCCATGAGGAGTTTTATGTGTGAGACATTGGACTCCAGAGTCTGTTGGTGCGAGTTCTGACTGTCATTTTCTAGATAGGTGATCATGGGCAAATCACATAAATTTCCTTTGACTCATATCCTTATTTGTAAAGGAAAACAGAATTATCATGTACCTTGTTGAGTTCTTGTGACCATTAAGTGGGAAACTGCATATAGATTGGCTAGCGCAGGCAAGGTGACTGTTATTCTCAGTGCTACACAAGTCATACTCATATGTCACCATGGATAGTTGTACTATTTAATTTTTTTCAGTTTCTCTCCTCTATTTTAGTTTAGTTTTTAAAAAATAATTGACCACGTTATGTGGCATTCAGGATCTTAGTTCCCCCACCATGAATCAAACCTATGACCCTAGTACTGGAAGCAAGAGGCCTTAACCACTGGACTGCCAAGCAAGTCCCCTCCTTCCCTCTCTTTGAAAGAGAAAAGTGAAAGTGAAAGTTGCAAAGTCGTGTCCGACTGTTTGCAAGTCCACGGACTGTAGTCCATGGGATTCTCCAGGCCAGAATACTGGAGTGGGTAGCCGCCTCTTCTCCAAGGGATCTTTCCAACCCAGGGATTGAATCTAGACCTCCCACACTGCAGGCGAAAAGCTGTGCTTAAAGATTAGGGATAGCAACAGATAACTGTGATTTATAAAAAATATCTGAATATCATTGAATAAGGGGGTATAATCTCAATTTTTATAACATATGAAATTATTCAGTGAAATGTTCAGTACTATAAATTATCTCTATCTCAAATATGAAGAAACTAGGGCTGAGGGTCCTGATGCAGGTCAGACTTGGTCCCAGTTCAAGTCAGATACTCAGAAGGAGTCAGCCCACAGAAAAACATATCATTATACAAGTGAAAAGAGAGCCAGGGGAAAAATAAATCAGGAGTATGGGATTAACAACACAAACTACTATACATAAAACAAATAAGCAACCAAAACTTACTGTATAACACAGGGAACAATACTGAATGTTTTATAACTAGACCTCCCACACTGCAGGCGAAAAGCTGTGCTTAAAGATTAGGGATAGCAACAGATAACTGTGATTTATAAAAAATATCTGAATATCATTGAATAAGGGGGTATAATCTCAATTTTTATAACATATGAAATTATTCAGTGAAATGTTCAGTACTATAAATTATCTCTATCTCAAATATGAAGAAACTAGGGCTGAGGGTCCTGATGCAGGTCAGACTTGGTCCCAGTTCAAGTCAGATACTCAGAAGGAGTCAGCCCACAGAAAAACATATCATTATACAAGTGAAAAGAGAGCCAGGGGAAAAATAAATCAGGAGTATGGGATTAACAACACAAACTACTATACATAAAACAAATAAGCAACCAAAACTTACTGTATAACACAGGGAACAATACTGAATGTTTTATAACAATGTATAGTGGAAAATCATCTGAAAAAAATACTTGCATATACATATAACTAAATCACTTTGCTGTGTACCTAAAACTAACTCAATGTTATCAGCTATACTTTATTAAGGAAAAATTAAAGAAAAATAAAAGGAAAGATAAAAAAGGAAGAGGTCAGTCCATTTGGAGAATTAAGGAACTTTGAATCCAGGGCCAATTCCTTTCCATATCCACTCTGGTGAGATCATCTTTTAGGCTAATTCATAGATACGTTGGGCAGAGTTCCATTATGGTTATTTTTATGTTCAGATAGCTCCCACTAAACCATCCTACAAGTAGTCGGCTGATTCTGATGTGTTTCAAGTGAATTCGTTGTCCTCCTCATTGCTTAAAGGAGCTGCAAGGTCTGGCCTTGCCCACTGCTCCGGGCTTTGGCCACCCTGGTGTGTCTGTTCTTACACGAACCTCGCCTCAGCGATCTCCTCGGTGCAACCCAATTGCTAAGCAGGATCCTGGTCCCCTCTCCCCACATGCCCACCACCCCATCCTTCAGGGAGCAGCTCATGGGACCTATGCTTGCCTCTCTCCCATCCCCTGGAAGCCCTACATCTGAGGTCCTCCCTTTGGCCTCCTCTGTGATAGTGACATGTCTTCTGCCATCTTGGGATCTTGCTAATTACCAACACCAACCAATCAAGCTAACCATCACAAATTTTAACTCTCTTTGAAAGAAATAAGCAGTGTATTGTGATTTAACACACACCTAAGTACTGAAAAAAGTCTCTCTCATATGATGTCTTATGTTATCAGAAGAATGAGGTGAACCAGAAATAAAAGCATTTTTGGCAGAAGTTACTTTATCAGAGCAGAGCAAAACCACATCCAAAGAGATTTTTGCTTTATTGTTTATGCTTATTGCTTTCCATTAACCTATAGGAAATGAATTCTAAATGAAGCCTGTCTTGGTTTTTTTTTTTTTCCTAAGAAGTATAGGATCTCTAATGCACATGCAATAATGTTAACAAAAGCCATAAGCAAGGAGAAAATAGATTGATTCAGATACTAAATTAATGTTAAGGAACATTTGTTGCTATATACATGACGCCATTCACTGTGATAAAAAGAGAAAAAGAAGAACCAGTTTTTAATATTCAGGAAAGTAAAACATCATATTGCATTATAAAATGTGGCCTGTTAAACATGCACAAGTGATTAGCATGAAAACCTATGCAATTTGTATGGGTCAAAGCAGACAAATATAATATATTTTTAGGAGTGTTTTGCAAGAGAACACTAAATATTAAATGTGAAGACTGTAGTTGTGATAGTGAGGTAAATGAAATAATTACAGAGAATGATAATATAACATCACATCAAGATAGGTCAAGTGTTGCCCACAATATTTTTAAAATACAATATTTTGAAAATCCATACACAGTGTCAAATTATACAGACAGTTGTAGTCTACATTTGTTAATGTGAATTCAAGATTTTAGAATCATAAAGAAGCAGGAAATACTTGCACAAATACTAGTCCATGGAATTCTCCAGGCCAGAATACTGGAGTGGGTAGCCTTCTCTTCTCCAAGGGATCTTCCCAACCTAAGGATAAAACCCAGATCTCCCATATTGCAGGCAAAAAGCTGTGCTTAAAGATTAGGGATAGCAACAGATAAATGTGATTTATAAAAAAGATCTGAATATCATGGAATAAGGGGGTATAATCTCAATTTTTATAACATATGAATATTATTCAGTGAAATGTTCAGTACTATAATTATCTCTACCCCAGATATGAAGAAACTAGGGCTGAGGGTCCTAATGCAGGTCAGACTTGGTCCCAGTCCAAGTCAGATACTCAGGAGTCAACCCATAGAAAAACATATCATTATCCAAGTGAAAAGATGCAACTTGGATTGCACAAAGAAGGCAACTAAATAATATAATATAAATACGTACAGATTGCCTATAAAGCTTACTTTATTTTCTAAAATCAGCATAGCATAAAATAAACACAAATATAAACATTTAAAAACATGTATATTTATGTTTTCCAAAAGTCATTATTGAATTTAAATTTAATTATCTGATCAAATAGAAGTCATCTTTATTTTAAAGAATTGGAAGTCATGTGATAAGCCCTGTCTTTTCTTAGCCAACTATTCGTTGCTTCCTATCTTTCTTCTTCTGCTGCTGCTGCTGCTAAGTCACTTCAGTCGTGTCCGACTCTGTGTGACCCCATAGACGGCAGCCCACCAGGCTCCCTGATCCCTGGGATTCTCCAGGCAAGAACATTGAAGTGAGTTGCCATATCCTTCTCCAATGTATGAAAGTGAAAGGTGAAGGTGAAGTCACTCAGTCCTGTCTGACTCTTAGCGACCCCATAGACTGCATCTTTCTAACTTCTTACTATTCCTTAGAATTGTTGAAGCCGTGTATCACTGTTTTATGTCAATGAGATGTCTTTTCTTTAGGTTTTCAGGAAATATTATTTGAGAAAAATAGTGTTTCTAAGATAATGCTCCATAATAAAAAAAAAACCTCATTTCTTATAAAATATTTCAGAATAATCTTTCCACATAGCATCTTGCTATTATTGTTACCCTTTCCAGACAATATCAGTGATTTCTACATTTTTAGAGGATAAAAAAAGAATTACTGTTACACATTAAAAGGATAACCTTTTGGGTCACAGGCAAACTTATCAATCTTACTTCTTTGGAATGTGATTTGTAGACATAAAGAAAGATCCAAAATCCACAATCTACTTTATAAAGTACCAAGGTATCATTTGTAATGAGTCTTGGAAAAATAAAATTTCTGGGGTTTGGCAGGCTGATCACCTTGAAGTTTTTATAGTGGTCTGCCTGCCAAGCACAAATTTAGGTTCAGATAATTTTGAATTTCTTGGAGGATATAGCATAATTTACCTACTTTTCTGTAGTACTGGGGACATCAATCAGGTTCAAGAAAGTTCTGGTTTAAAATATTTATGAAATGTCTCATCTGTAAACAAATATTAAGATAGAAAGATATTTCAAGATTTAAGCTTATAGCTTAAGTATATTTCTTCTAACAATACATATAAAATCTATGCTACGTACTATCTATTTGTATGGAAGCCTGACACTTGTTGAACTCCTTAGCATTTTTTAGTATTTATGCTTATTTCAAGGTTTCAGTGAAGGAAACCACAAACTACCCCAATTTTCTCATGTAATCTAATCCAATTTCATAGTGCCAAATAATAAGCCAAATACTCATTGATATTTTGAGCCAAAAACTGAAATTAGTATTAGCTGCAGTAGAACTAGAGAGCCCAGTCAAATTTATTTTCATGTAAGAATAATCTTGCTACAATTTCCAGGTGTTTCCAGGTGGCTAACAGGGTGTACATTTTATTGGAAAGAACAGCAAAAACCTGGTCATGTCAAAGATACTACCACCTTCTAAAGGTGAGCAGGTGACACTGAATCTGGAATTTACATCACAATGGACATGAGTTTGAGCAAACTCCAGGGCCTCCTGTCCAGTGAAGGACAGGAAAGCCTGGCGTGCTGCCGTCCATGGAATTGCAAAGAGTCAGACACAACTAAGCAACTGAACAATGGCAACAATTGTTATACCATTTTGTAATTTCATAGACATTAAATAGTGTAGAGGACTATAGAGCTATGTCTATAAATATTAGTTAGAAAAGTAAAATAAAATCCAGAAAAGCATATACCCAACAACTCAAAATTTTAATTATTAAGTCATAATGTGAGAGCTGGAGAAGACAATGGCACCCCACTCCAGTACTCTTGCCTGGAAAAATCCCATGGACAGAGGAGCCTGGTAGGCTGCAGTCCATGGGGGTCACTAAGAGTCAGACACGACCGAGTGACTTCACTTACAATTTTCACTTTCATACACTGGAGAAGGAAATGGCAACCCACTCCAGTGTTCTTGCCTGGAGAATCTCAGGGACGGGGAAGCCTGGTGTGCTGCTGTCTATGGGGTAGCACAGAGTCGGATATGACTGAAGCGACAGCAGCAGCAGCAGCATCGTGAGAGCAAATGAACCAATGAAATACCTCCTATCAGTTTCATGACAAGCCAAGTGGTACTGAGAGGACCTATGACTTTCTGTTTCTTTTTCTGTTTGTTCTTTATTTAAAAGCTATTCCTTTGTTAAAATTGTTTTAATAATTTAAATTGTTAAATTTCCTTTAATATAGAATTCATCAATATTTTCCATTATTTATGTTCATTTTGTGGTGAATAAGACCATAAACCATCCCAATTTTGCTATGCATTTCCTAAGCAAAATTCCTAAGCCATTTATGTCATTCCCATTTGCTCTTAAAGAATGTGTGTGGCTAAGGCAAAAATTCTTCCTGGATCTGGTTACCACTTTGTCGTGAGCAGGAGAAAGCTCTTCTCATGTTAGTAAGATTCAGCATTTTCTCACACCCATGTGATGGAATGTGTGTAGCTGCCAAATTGCTCTGCATCAGCTGACCAGCAAGTTTTCGCAGCCTTTATAATGAAATTTGGAGAATATAACTCAAATGGCTGTCATATTTACTTTTGAAATGCAGTTATAAAAATTTTTAATAAAAATATTTATCCTTAGTCTGTCTGTTCATCACTTAGTTGTGCCCAACTCTTTGTGACCCCTGTTCAATTTTCCCAACAGTATATTCTTTACATTAATAATTCAAATTGACTAAGATATATCCCACTTCAAAAAGCCAAGAGGAAAAATTGAAATCAGAAGCAGAAATGTCTTAATGTATCTGCATATTTGTGAGCTATATCTATACATGATATTCCCAAATACTTTGTTTCATTCACCCTATTTCTTACTAAGGGCTTCCTGGTTGGCTTACTGCTACTGCTAAGTCGCTTCAGTCGTGTCCGACTCTGTGCGACCCCAAAGATGGCAGCCCACCAGGCTCCCCTGTCCCTGGAATTTCCAGGCAAGAGTACTGGAGTGGGTTGCCATTTCCTCCTCCAGTGCATAAAACTGAAAGTGAAGTCACTCCGTCGTGTCCAGCTCTGCGATCCCATGGACTGCAGCCTACCAGGCTCCTCCGTCCACGGGATTTTCCAGACAAGAGTACTGGAGTAGGGTGCCATTGCCTTCTCAATCCACCTGCAATGAAGGAAATACAGTAGATGCGGGTTCAATCCCTGGGTTGGAAAAATCCCCTGAAGGAAGACATGGCAACCCACTCCAGTATTCTTATCTGGAGGATCCATGGAGAGAGAAGCTTGGCAGGCTATAGTCCATAAGGTCGCAGAGTTGGACACAACTGAAGTGACTGAGCGTACACTCACACACTTCTTACCAAAGCAAAACAATATTCACACAAAGGCTTGCATGATATTGTTTGTGAGGCTCTATTTCTTAAACATGATCTGGAATTTAATTTTCAGTGTGACGATCTATGACCATATTGGTGGCAGAATTAAAATTCACCCTTTTGAATGTTCAAACAAAAAGTCTTAAAAAGTCCAACTCAAGGAAATCACAATACTATCGGTTCATCTTATGTTATAGGGAGCATACAGGAGAGATGGGACAGGATTAAGTTTTATTCTGGACAAGGGAAAGACCAGACTTAAGGAACCCACACCCCCTAGAGTTCAAAAGGTAACTTGTCAGCCCTTGAATTTGCAGTTATTCTTTGTAAGAGAGTTAATGAGGGCCTTGTACCCAAAATATTTGCCACAGTAATCTTCCGAAGTTTCAAAATTGTCAAGATCACAATTGCCAAGTCAGATACTTATCTTTTCCCTTGCCTAATGTGACTTCAGTAACTTTCATAACAATAGAAAATTCCTTGCTTTTTAAATATGTGTCTTTTGTTCTCCTTATCACCACCTTCTTCTGATTATTCAGCAGTTCCTCCTCCTTGCTCTCCTTTATTTCTCCCTGCTGCTGCTCCCTACATAGTGGAGAGTCAAGCCTGATGACACGGAAGAGTACACCTTTGCCACTGACCATCAAATTCCTAACTCTAGTTGCTCCATTTCACCTGAGCTCTAGACTAATGCAGTGCAAAATTTTCTCTATATCTCTACCTGGTGTCTAATTGGAATCTCTATCTCAACCTTAACATTGACCAAACTGGACTTTTGAACCCCAGCCCTCTGCAAATTTGGGAGTTTTCCTGTTATTAACATCACAGTAGGGCCTGCCTGGTGGCTCTGAGGGAAAGAATCCACCAGCAGCGCAAGAGTCACAGGAGACGCAGCTTCAGTCTCTGGGTCAGGAAGATCCCTTGGAGGAGGGCATGGCAACCCACCCCAGTACTCTTGTCTGGAGAATCCCTTGGACAGAGAAGTCTGGCGGGCGAGAGTGCGCACGGTCACGAAGAGTAGGACACGACTGAAGCGACTTAGCACTCATGCACACGAGCGTCACAGTAAATGGCACCACCATCCATCCAACAGCTCAAGTCAAAAACCTAGTTTCTCTCCAACCCACACGTAGCCAGCAAGTTCTATTGTCTTGGTCCTTTAAATTATTTCCTAGATCCAAGCACTTCTCTCCACCTCTGCTGCCTCTGTCTTGTGAAAACAATCACCCCCCTCTCTCAACATTGCTACAATTGAAATCTCTGCTAACACTTTATCTAGCTGGTATGCAGCACCCAAAGAATCCTTTTAAAATTTTAAGTATAAATGTATAACTCTCTAATTAAAACTTACCATTGCCTCCTTATAACAATTAGAATAAATGAAAACGTTTAATCACAGTCTCAGTTTCACATGATCTGGCTCCAGCCTCCCTCCCAAACCTCAATTTCTACCACTTTCTTCACTTTCCCTTCTTGATCCAGTTAAGCTGACCTTCTTCCTGATCCTTGAAGAGACCTTGCTCATTCCTGCCTTTGAACCTGTGAGTGGAATATTCTTCCCTAAATCTTTGGATCTCAATATGTGCTGCACTGAGCATTTAAAATTTTAAAGGCATAAATTATGTGGTATATATGTATATATATACACATGCATGCATGTTATACGTATATATGCACATATAATAAAATGATTTTTAAAACACCTTTAATGTATGTTTTTACATGATGCTTGTGGAAGTTCTGTTCAGCAGGTATGAGTGCCTTGACCAATGTCAAAAAACCTGATAAGTCAAAGACACAAGACTTAATTGAGATCTTTCATCTCAAAGTTCAGCAATATTGCCACTATATTGAATTGTTTCTTTCACAAACATTCAGGATAAATATCAGCACCCGACCCAAACACTACAGAAAATGTGTGTGATCTCATTGTCTCTTAATTTAAGAAGACTGAAGTCTTTGGGGAAGAATTTAGTTTCAACCCACTGAACCATCCACAAGGTTACAGAACTTAGCAGCCAATATCACTTTCTGCATTACTTGTAACAGAAAGATCTAAACACTAGGAGGACTGTTTAAAGAAGATGGCTGAGTCGTGAACACTCCAAGCCCTGTTCTCACAGCCTAAGTCTCAAAACAAAATTATCATTTGGAGCTCAGATTTCCACCATCAACGTAGCTTTAAACTGCTTGTTCAAAAGCAGAAAATTAAGGTATTTAGGCCTCAATACCCTTAAGGTGCTTTTACAAGCCACCTCCAAAAATATATACCATATACGTGAGTGTTTATGTATATACATGTGTACATGTGTTCATATACATATATGTGTACACATGTATGTATATGTATATACAACTTAAATTTTCATATCTAAACATACAGAAAGCACATATTTTAACTGCCTTGTGCATGATTTTAATAGTGGTATTTAGGAGCTTGGACTACAATTTTGTGTGTATTTAGGAATGTCAACAGTACTTGGAGAAAATGATTCTTTCATGACAAATCACTTTTCTGTTTAATATATTTTAGCTATAATTATACAGGTGCAAAGACTTCAGGGAAAATCATAGTTACTTTCAGTTTATTTTGGATAGTAATTTCTGTTTCACTATTGTTTCCAAGGTTTATTTCATATACTTACAGTCTTTTTCAGATTCAAAAAATATAAGGCATCTGCAGAGTCTGCAGAGACTACCAAACTCTCAGTAAATGTTCATTTCATTATAAGGCCAGAAATTAATAATCTCTAATGCACACTAAGATTATATTTTACATCCAAATCCTACATGTTTACTAAGCACGGTTTATGCTATGATAAAGAGCAGGGCCTATTTGAAAAGAGTAGATTAAAAATTACTTGACAGATCTGGTTAAATAGAGGCAGATGTGCAGTTGTGATAGTTTGCTGAACATTCATTTCTGTTAAATAGTAAGTGATAAGACACGCAATTATTTTAAGAATTAATAAGAAGACTAACAAACTTAAAAAATCAAGTACAATTTAAGATTAAGAAAATTTACTGACTCTGAATTAACATTAACCAGAATTGTTTTCAATGTCTTTCAATGCCACTGTTTATCTTCAACTCTCTATTTATGGCATTTAGATTCAAAATGAGAAAAATTCTTGCATAGTACAGAATCTACACATTATTGATGTATGTTGAAATCCAAACTGAAAATTTTGGTTTCTGACTTAGTCTAATCTTGCCAAAAGATCCTTGAAAGAAGTAGTTCAAGAGAGTTCTCAGACATCAAGTATAATAACGAAAAGAAAAAAGAAGTCTAACATATTAAATTATAACATGTGGATGGAATTTCCTTTCAATTACTCCTGAGTCTAAACCTTAAAGGAAAAGAATTTTTTAAAAACACATTTGAGGTTTCCATAACACAAAACATTTGAAAGTTAGACATGGAATTCAACTACCCTAAAGACAGGAGAGATTTCCACTCTAATATTGAGTAAACTGAACCTTATTGCCTAGTATTTTGAAATATCTGTACTTTACAATTAAAATGTCAGTCCTTATTATGTAACTTTGTAATAAATATTAATGACTCTCTATGTTAGTTGAGAGGCTTCTATTTGTTATTTGCTTTTATATTCTGGAGCCAGAAAAACTAAGAAATCAAGAGAAAATACAAAATAAGGAAGGTATATACTTTGTTTATAATTGAATTTTATTGAGATAATTGTAAATTCATGTACAGTTAAAGAAACAATATCAAGATAACCCATGTACTTGTGAACTAATTTTACCCACTGATGACATCTTCTAAAACCATGTGCAATGTCCCAACCAGGATACTGAAATCAAAACAATTCACTGACCTTATTCAGATTTTCTCAGTTTAGCTTGTACCCATTTGGAAATCAACCCTGGATATTGGAAAGATGTTGCTGAAGCTGAAGCTCCAATATTTTGGCCACCTAACACGAAGACCCTACTCATTAAAAAAGACCCTGATGCTGGGAAAGACTAAAGGAGAAGGGAGTGGCAGAGGATGAGATGGTTAGCTAGAATCATCAACTCAATGGACATGAATGTGAGAAAACTCTGGGAGATAGTGAAGAACTGAGGAGTCTGGTGTGCTGCAGTCCACGGAGTTGCAAAGATAGGGACATGACTAAGCAACTGAACAACAATTTGTTTGTCTGTGTGTTTTTTTTCTATACAATTTTATCACATATATGGTTTGTGTATCCACTCAAGACACAACCCATCATCTTCATGTCCTTCACCCTGTTCCCAATCCTTGTAAACCACTAAATTATTTCCACTTCTAAATGTTCTCATTTCTAAAAGTTTCTCATCACCAAAACATTATGCAAGTTTAAGGATGCATCATACAGTCTTTAGAGACTGACAGTTTCACTCATTCACTGTGTGCAATAGTCTATAAATGTTCCATGTGTGCATACTCTGGGTTTGGGTTTTTACTTGTTTTTGTTGCTGAGAAGTATCCCATGGTAAGTATGGGCCACTGTTTTTTTACCCTGCTGACCTACTGAAAGACATCTGAGCTGTTTTCAGTTTTTGGTTATTAGAGACAAAGCAGCTAGAAACATTTATATACATAGTTTTGTAAGAACATAAATTTTCATTTCTTTAGTATAAATGGCCATGAGTTCAACCATTGGGAAATAAAGTAATAGATGTTTTAGTTTTATCAGAAACTGCCAAACTGTTTTCCAGAGTGTACTATTTTACACTTTCATCCTCTCTAGCATAGGTGTTGTCATTAATTTTTTTCATTTTAGCCTTTCTGATGGGCATATCTTAGTGTGGCTTTAATCTGCATTTTCTTGATAAGTAAAAAATATATTTTGTGTGTTTATATACTATAATATATATAATTTTTGATGAAACTTCCTTTCATGTCTTTCGTTGTTGTTCAGTCACTCAGTCACGTCGTACTCTTTGAGACCCCATGGACTGCAGCACATCAGGCTTCCCTGTCCTTCAGCAGCTCCAGAGCTTATTCAATCTCATGTCCATCGAGTCAGTGATGCCCTCCAACCATCTCATCCTCTGTCATCCCCCTCTCCTCCTTCCTTCAGTCTTTCCCAGCAGTCTTTTCTAATGAGTTGGCTCTTCACATCAGGTGGGGCCAAAATATTGGAGTTTCAGCATCAGTCCTTCCAATGAATATTCAGGACTGATTTCCTTTAGGATTGACTGGCTTAATCTCCTTGCAGTCCAAGGGACTCTCAAGAGTCTTCACCAACACCACAGTTCAAAAGCATCAATTCTTTAGTGCTCAGCCTTCTTTATGGCCCAAGTCTCACATCCATGTATGACTTCTAGAAAAACCATAGCTTAAACTATATGAATCTTTGTCACCAAGATAATGTCTCTGCTTTTTAATATTCTCTCGAGGTTTGTCATGGCTTTTCTTCCAAGGAGCAAGTGTCTTTTAATTTCATGGCTGAAGTCACCATCTGCAGTGATTTTGGAATCCCCCAAAATAGTCTGTCACTGTTTCCCCATCTATTTGTCATGAAGTGATGGGACCAGATACCATGATCTTTATTTTTTGAATGTCGAGTTTTAAGCCAGCTTTTTTCACTCTCCTCTTCCAGCTTCATCAAGAGGCTCTTTAGTTTCTCTTCCCTTTTTGCCATAGGGTGTTAACAGTCAGAATTGTATGTAATTCCTTCCCATGCACTGGACCTAACCCTAATGACCTCACTCTAATAAATATAATCTTGTAAAAGTGATGGGGTATCACTTCTGAAATTGCTTTAGGAAAGGACACCACTTCCATCTTGGTAGCACTCTACCAACCCCTTTCTTGGTCATTCTGATGAAGCCAAGGGCCGCAGCAGAGGGACTGCTGAGGGACTCCCACAACAAGGAATGGGGGCTTATTCTGGTCATCAGCTTATGAAAAATCAAACCCTGCCCACAGCAATTTGAGGGAGCTTGGAAGCACATACACCAGCTGACACTTTAACTGAAGCCCTTTGAGAGAGTCAGAGACAGACCACATCTGATTCCAAAGCCACAGAAACCGTGAAACCATAAATGCTGTTTTATTAAATAAAGTCACAAGATTTTGGTACAGTTTGTCATGCAGCAATACAGAACGACAACCATGCTATTAAATCCCTTCCTCAAATCATCAATTATCATGGCCATCCATGACAATTCTGGGGAGGTGAAGTCGCTCAGTCGTGTTCGACTCTTTGCGACCCCGTGGACTGTAACCTACTAGGCTTCTCTGTCCATGGGATTCTCCAGGCAGGAATACTGAAGTGGATTGCCGTTTCCTTCTCCAGGGGATCTTCTCAACTCAGGGATCAAACCCGAGTCTCCTGCATCAAAGGCAGGCGGTTAAAGCGTCTGCCTAGTAGGTTACAGTCCACAGGGTCGCAAAGAGTCGGACGACTGAATGACTTCACCTTCACCTTATCCATGACAATTCAGTGTAACCTCACACAAAAGTGTAAGTACTTAAGAAATGTTAAATTTTACCAATTAAAGTCAGTATTAATGGAAAACTTAAATAATATAAAGAGGGAAAAGAAAACAGTAAATATTAATCCAAATGCCAATCATAGGTTAAGAGAAAACACATTTTGTGACGTTTCTTCAGGCAGTGCTAAAATGTAAAGGGTTCATGGCAGTGCAGATATATTGTATTTAAGGGAATAAATGTAACAAATATTATATTATGTTTTTCCCTTTATACTTCAATTGAAACAGTGAAGCTTTAGAACCTACAGACAGCTTCAGTTTATTAATCACTTTTTCTAAAGTTTTGGTGTTAATTTTGACAGCAGAGAAAGGTTTCTTTACAGATTACACTGAAATAGCCAAAAGACTGCAGTCGGCACAAAAAAATATTGAATTGTCCAAAAAATCAATTTTTAGTCTCTGTTGATATTTGGGAAGTCAAAAGCCACAAGGGAGAAATATTGGGGGTTTTCAGGTTAGTATATTTTGGTCCTTTGAAGAGGTAGTGATAACAGGAAATATAAACTGACATTCAGCAATGCCTTTAACAAGTTAAAATTAGAAAATGAGGGCAGAGCACAATTCACTTTCCTAAAACATTTCTCAAGAGCACATGACTGTCTACAATTACAGGAGATTTGAAGTTGCTAGTACATTTAGTTCAGTGCACATAAATTTCTTCTCTAGTGATAAGTAAAAATGGACGTGCTGATTTTTACATTTTAATATGCTGATAAGTTAAATTATTAAAACTATCTTTTCCAATTGACAGCAAGATATTGTTCACTTTTTGGAGAAAAAAAAAACTGTCTACTAGTTATTTCGAATTTTTCTTTCTTTCTTCTTCTTTTTTTTTTTTTTTACCACACCATGCAGTGTACAGGATCTTAGTTCCCTGACCAGGGAGCCAACTTGTGCCTGCTGCACAGAGTTTTAACCACTGGACCACCAGGGAAGTCTTTCCATTTTTTGAGTGGGAAGTACAACCATATGAGAAAATCTTTCTATTCAATAGCACTTTTTAAAGTCCAGTAGTGCTTTAGCAGCAGCAGTGCTTATTTTGAACACATAAGGCAGCATTAAAATCATGAAGTTTTGCAATTTCATTCATCAAATTTGATTTGAGGATAATTGGTTTCCTAATTACTAACCACTTAAAATATTTTATAATTATCTTTAAATAAGAATAATTTTTGCAAATCAAATGATAGATAAACTAAATTATTTGCATCTTAAGTTGAAATTTGGAGATTGAGAAAAAGAGAAAATGTGAATTTGTCAAGAATTTTTCTAAGCGTTGCACATATATTAGCCTTTTTAGTCTGACTATTCTGTATCATTCAAATGATGACTCCGGCACACTTCAATATTTTTATTTTTCTGGATCAACTTTTTTCCAATAAAATCTACTATACTTTAGGAATGTGATTAAAAATCAGTTTTTAAAGATTCCCTATTTCAAACTAAAATGCCAATTTGACATGTTAAATATTTATCCATTTGCATCTGTAAAATCTGTTTTAAACAATAAAAATATCCATTGTTGGAAATCCTCACAGCAGTCTTTGTGATATTGGAATGGGCTCCACAGAAAATGACTGTCCACACTGGGTAATCAATTATTCTCATTTATAGCATTCTAACTGTATGAATTAGATGCCAGTTCAAATTAATTGATCTGTTCTGACTATTGGCTTCCTCAGGAAGCTTCCACAGTCATGACTTTCATCACGTCCCCTCCTATGACCTTTGAACATTGATACTCATCCTTCATAAATGTATAGCAGAGTTGGGGGCCATGTTTTAAAATGATTTGATCTATCTCCCCCACTTCCCTGGTGGCTCAGATAATTAAGAATCTGCCTGCAATTCAGGAGACCCAAGTTCAGTTCCTGGGTCAGAAAGATCCCCTGGAGAAGGAAATGGCAACTCACTCCATTATTCTTGCCTGGAGAGTCCTTGGACAGAGGAGCTTGGCAGGCTATAGTCCATGGAGTCACAAAGAGTTGGACATGACTAAGTACTCCCCTTCTTCATTATCTCTCCCACTGGCTAAGCTGTGAGTTCACTGTGGGTAAGGACCATATTTGCTTATCATTCCATTCCCAGGAGCTAGCACAATGCCTGAGTTAGAATGGATTTTAAGTAAATATGTACTGTAAGAATGAATGAATAAGAGATATTTAATAGAAAAGAGTCTCTAAAATCCAGCAATGTTTATTTATAATTAATTTATAAAGACAATATATTCATACCAGGAAATGACACTAATTTTTCACAAACTTTCCAAGATAAAAGTGAACATACCCTAATAACTTTATGAGGTCAAAACAACCTTGATATGAAGACCTGATAAGAACTTCATGACAGATAGCTCCCGTGAAAAGCATACACAAAAACATTAGCAAGAAAAATCTGGTGGTTAACAGGATATATAAAGCAAAGGAGTTGATTATATTCCAAGAATATAAAGGTGACTTAGCATTTGATTACCAATCATTGCAATTCATATAATAAGTCA